>VSMD01080487.1:0-189761 GCA_008750895.1 Mirza zaza
CTGAGAAAAACACTGCACCTTCCTGTGTTGTTCTAAGCACTGTTCACAACCAGGCAAGCCATGAATTTGATTGTTTTCTTTCTCTGCCTTCTTCAGTGGAAACTCCTTTGTCCCTGATGTCTAACACCGTGCTCAGCCACCAGGGGGCATTTTAATAATATTTGCAGTCTGAAAGAAAGTCTGCATGTGTGTCTGAATCAATCAGTCCTTCCTTCCTTCCTTCCTTCCTTCCTTCCCTCCTTCCTTCCTTCCTTCCTTCCTTCCTTCCTTCCTTCCTTCCTTCCTTCCTTCCTTCCTTCCTTCCTTCCTTCCCATTAAGCAGTTGCTATTGTCACCATGTTGCCCCTGACATACAGAGAAGGGGTCTTTCTAAATGCTGTGGTTTAGACCTGGCTTTTATCCCCAAAGCCTCTTGGCCTCGCTGGAGTGAAATGTCAGAGCTTGGATGCTGCACGTCGCCTGCCCTGCTGGAGCCCAGGAGCCAACATCTCCCCGCCGAGCCCTTCCCTCCTGTTCTCCTCTGAGCTTGCTTGTGCCCAGGACAGATGTGCGTTTGCCGAGGCCTGTAGCTCACTCACTCCGAAGTCCGTTTTCACCTGTCGCTTCCTTCTTGGCCTGTGCCAAGCATCTTAGGCCAGGAGAAAATTTCCCATCAGCCACTAGCTTAATCTGCTCTTTCTCATTGCTTTCGGCTCAACACAGGGAAGAGCTGGGCTAAGGAAACGTGGCAGAATTTGGGGTACAGGCGAGGGTGATTTCAGTGTGTCTTTTATTTACCGAGGTGCCAGCCTCTACCTGGAGAGACCATGTCATCCCTCTAGCCTGAGGCTTCCAGGTTGTCTGAGCTGCTGAAGGGGGATGTGCCCTTCTGTCGGCCTTCTGCAGCTAACCATTCCACTTCTTAAGACAGCTGCAGAAGACATCCCTGGGCAGAAAGGAGAGACGAAGCCAGAGCATCTGTCTGTGAACTATGCCTAAACCTGCCTGGCAAGGTGGCAATTTGAGCATCCGCCTATCTGGGTTCGTCCTGATGGTACCGATGACGACTACGTACCGAACAGGACGTGCATTCCAGGCGCCATGTCAACACACACCATCCCATTAATCCTTACAAATACCCAGTGAGATATTAATATCTCCAATTTTCTAGACAAGGAATCTGAGACTTGAAAACTTGCCCATGGTCTTGGAATTAATAAGTGGTAGAGTTAAGATTCAAATAGTCTGAGAGTAAAACTCATCAACTTAATCATGATAGTAAACTGCAAATGTTGCGAAGGGGTGGCCCACAGATAAGCTTTACTTTATCTTTAAACACATGTATGCTTTTTGATCGAATTAGTTTGCCAACATTTAGAAATTGAGTGATGTTTTAAAAATGGCAGTATCTTATTTTTATCTTTTAGCTTTGTATTTTGAAATAGTTTAGACACAAAAAAAATTGGGAAAATGTTTTTCCCCTATGATACCATCTTGCATAATCATAGCACATTATCAAAACCAAGAAATTGACACTGGTGTGATACTATTAACTAAACTACAGAACTTATCACATTTTACCAGTTCGTACATGCTCTCATTATTTTAACGAGGTGATTTTTAAAATAAAAGTGTGAAATTTGGATACTTGTTTTTTAATCCATATATGACAACAGTAGACCAGATTACAACTGGGGAAAGTGGAGAATGGAGAAGAAGCTGCCTCTTTTTAGAAGATCATCGAGTCTTCATTTTGCCACAGACCTTAGTAAGCTGACCTCACTTGTTTATATTACCTGCCTGGCCTCCAAGGCTCTTGTGTTTGTGACTGTTCTATACTGCTTCAAATCTAGGAGCAAAGCAGGTTGTCACAATGAAAGAATTCTATCCTGTGATATGCCACCCCCCAGATAATGTATTGTCAAGCTACGATTACCCAGTGAAAGGTTGGTTTGCCAGGAAGACTGGCTATGAGGTAGAAAGGGATTTGGCTCATTCTTCAGGGCTCCAGAGGAGAGATGAGAACTGGTGGTAAAAGCCAAAGCTGGGAAGATTGTAGTGCATCCTAAGGAAAAACTTTCTAATCATGAGCTCTAACTGGAGAACTGGGCTGTGTTACAAGCAGTGAGGCACCCAGCATTAGAGGCATTCAACAGAGACTCAGTGGCCGCCTGTCGAAAAAGCTGGAGAAGGGATGTCTGATAGAAGAGGTAGGTGAGATGATATTATTCTTAAGATCATTTTAATGCTGAATTCTTGGGCTCTGATTCCATAACTGGAAGACTGGGTATGTATGGTGTGGTGGTAGTGGTGTGTGTGTGTGTGTGTGTGTGTGTGTGTGTGTGTTGGCATGCACACATGCATGTGTTGTGTGTATTGGCTCATTTAATGCTTATGTTGGCTATCTGGGCTAGATACTAATATTCCTCCCATTTAATAGAAGATAGAACCTCTCAGAGAGCCAAATAATGTGTCCAACTGAGTAACTGAGTCTGAATTCAAACTTCTATCTCTTTGGCTTCAAAGTCTCCACTCTTCCTAGTATATTACTCTGCCTCCCCACCAGAGGCATCCTGTTGATAGAATTAATTTTCTGCATGCCCATTTCTCTGAGCAAGGAGGATACAGGAATCCACAGGCTGATTGCATGAGCTTAGGTCGTGCACTCAGCTCCTATCCAGCCACTTTTCCTACCCTGAGGATTTAGAAATTCTAGCCTGTGCAGCGGAGTGGAACAAGAACCACCAGGAGCATTGATTAAAAATGAATAACCTCAGGCCTCATACCTGGAGGTTTTGATTCAGAAGATCTCTGGATTAGAGCGTAGGAACAGATATCTTTAACCAGCTCCTCAGGTTATATCTGGTGTTCAACAAGAATGAAAAACTTCTGTTCTATATCAGCAATAGAATTTAACATGATGGCCCTCAGCAATTTTTTTTATTCATTTGTGCATTTCTTATTTCATTTACTTATACTCAGAGAGACAAATATTCAGTAACAGATTCTATGCACCAGAATCTGTTCTGGGCACCAAGGAATTTAGCAGTGAACAAAATAGACTGAAATAAATAAATAAATATAAATAAAACCCGTACTCTCTTGAAGCTTACATCTCGTTGGATGTGAGTTTATTTATTTTCAATTAGATTTTGTATTCCAAGGTCAGAAAAAGAATTTAGACATTTTATTTTAAAAATCTGAAGGGCTGAGGGGGAATTTATAAAGTGTTTAATATGTAATGGTTGCCAGGGGCTGGGAGGATAAAATGGGACGTGACTGCCAATAGGTATGGGGTTTCTTTTTTCCATGATGAAAATGTTCTGGGATTAGACAGTGGCAATGGTTGCACAACTTTGTGAGTATACTAAAAACTGCTGAACTACTACTCACTTTAAAAGAGTGGATTTTAAGGTATATGTATTAGAGCAACAAAAAATAAATGCAATGAATAAAGATTAGTGAATAAGGATGTGGAGAAACTGGATCACTCATGCATTTCTCTTGGGAATGCAAATGGTGCAACCACTCTGAAAACTTGTTTGGCAGTTCTTTTCAAAGCTAAAAATGGACTCACCATGTGAACTAATAATTGCACTCTTGGCCACATATCCCAGAGAAATGAAGGCTTATTTTGGAACTTAAACACAAATATTTATAGCAGTTTTATTCAAAGTAGCCTCCAGTTGGAAACTTCTCACATGTCCTTGAGTGGGTAATCATTAAACAAACTGTGGTACCTTCATACCATGGAATACAATTCAACAATAAAAACAAAGGAACTATTAATGCATTCAACACCTTTGACGAATATTAAGGAAATAATTGTGAAGGTGGTTGGGGATGGGGGTGAGGGCTTGGGTGTGGCTATAGAGGGATAACATGAGGGAGCCTTGTGGTGATGGTGTAGTTAGGTATCTTGATTTTGGTGGTGGTTACAGAAGGCTATAGATATGACATCATTGCAAAGAATAACTTGCAATGAAAGATATGACATCGTTGCAAAGAATAACTTGCACACTTGCTCCCCTGCCCTGCAGTGCACATGTGACTGGTGGAATCCAAATAAGGCCTGTGGAGGTCTGTGGATTGTACTAGTGTGAATGTCTTGGTTTTGGCATTGTACTGTAGTTGTAAAAAATGCTAACATTGTGGGATACTGGGGAATGACGTATAGGACTTACCTGTATATATCTTTTCAACTTTCTATGCATCTATAATTATTTAAAAAGAAAAAGTTAAAAGAAAGTGGCTAATAAATGTCTTTTCTTCATTCAGTCAAAATATCAAGCACCAAATCGATGTGTTTAGGATTTTATTATTTAGGTGATATAAGCAGAAAACTTTATAATTGTGCATATGAACATGCTTGGATATGTATAAACTATCTCTGAAAGGGTACACAAAAAGTTAATAACATTTTTTTTCAACTCTAAGAATAGGAAATGAGTCATTGGGGGGGACAGAGAATTTTCTCTGTATCCTCTTCCGTGTCTTTTGAATTTTAAACCACATGAATATATTACTTAATGATAAATATATACATACATGCACATACACATATAAACATAATAAAATAATTTAATCAGGGGACTTCCACTTCTGGTAAGGGGGAGTGGGCATACTTTTCCCTATTCCTCCCACTAAGTACCGCTAAAACCCCCTGGAGATTCTGTATAAAATGAATGTAAAAGACAGAAACGTGGATAGAAGAAGGCAGCCTGGCTAGGGACCTCAAGAACAACATGGTGATGAGTTCCTTGGGGTTTCTTTTTAACCTCATGTATCTAAGATTATGTACTGGAGACATCAGCAACCCAGAAATGCCAATTGGCACAAAGTTTCAAGAAAACCCTACTCTTTCTAGCCAAAGGACAAAGAAGGGAACACTCTGGCAAGACAAAAACCTTTTAGACAATAATTGCTCTATTCCAGCCAATCTCCACAGGAAAACGTTATGGCCCCATTCCCATTTCCACCATTAAAGTTGGAGTTGAGAGCCTAGATTTCTGCTTTTCTGAGACTGTAATGAAGCGCACCAACTGCTCTGCCAGGCTACCTAGCGAGGTACCCACCTCCCTCCTCACTGGGAGAAGGTGTGAAGAGGCCTTATTGAGAATCAGAAATGTCACCATTGCTCAGCAGTCATGAGGCCGCCCTCTGCAGTGTCAGTGGAGGCCACGTGAGGAGCAGAAACATGGCTCACTCGCCCATCCCAGGCAGGGTGGCATCAGTAGAGACTGCGTGAGCATCCTGAAGTCCCACTCCTGCCCAGGAGTAAAAAGGAGCCACTTTCCCAGTGGATGTCAGTGGAGGCAAGTGAGAAATCTGAAATCCCACCCCCATGTGGCAGTTATGGGATGGTATCCCCCCACTCCCTGCTGAAGCAGTGTGTGAAGAGACCTGCTAAAAAACAAGATTTAAATAAGACCCAGGGTCTTAACATAACATTCAAAATGGCCGGGTATCAACTAAATACCACTTATTATACCAAGTTAGGTATATATAATGTAACAGTTAGAGCAGCCATTTAAAAGCCTATACACTCAAAAATGCTACATGAATTAAAATGGAATTAATTTAAAAATGTGTAGGTAATCGAGAAGGAAGCAGTAAGGAAAAACAAAGAAACCAAAAACAGAGAGAATAAGCGGAAAACAAAATTTGAATGACAGACTTAAGCCCTAGCATGTCAGAGATTGCATTAAATGTAAATGGCCTAAATATACTAACTAAAAGACAAATTAGCACAATAGGTTAAGAAAAAGACCAAATGATATACTGTCTGTAAGAAACTCACTTCAATATATGAATAGATTGAAAGTAAAAGGATGGAAAAGTATACACCACGCAAAAAATAATCAAAAGAAAGCACTAGTGGCTATATTAATATTAGATAAAAATATTCAGAGCAATGAAAATTACCAGTGAAACCCAGGGCCATTTCATAAAGATAAAAGGTTTAATCCACCAGGAGCACATAGTAATCCTAAATTTGTATGCACAAAAGAGCTGAAAAATATGTGAAGCAAAGTTGATAGAACTGAAAAGAGAAATATTCAAATCTGTTCTTAACATTGGAGATGTCAACACTGTTCTATCAATAATTAATAGAACAACTAGACAGAGCATCAGCAAGGGTATAGTAGAACTCAACAACGCCAACCACCAACAGAATCTCATTGACATTTATAGAACGTCCCACCCAACACAAGCAGAATACACACTCTTTCCAAGTGCCTATGGATATTCAAGATAGGTCATATCCTGGCCTATAAAATAAACCTTAGCAAATTCAAATAAATTTAAATCATACAGAGCGTGTTCTCTGCGCACTATGGAATACAGATAGAAATCAATAACAGAAAAATATTTAGACACTTGAAAATGGAACACCACACTGCTAAACAATCCATGGATCAAAAAACCAAGTCTGTATAAATCTGACAAAAACATACTGAAAACTATAAAATGCTAGTGAAAGAAAGGAGATACAAATAAATGGAGAGAGAATCTGTGTCTATGGATTGGAAGATTCAATGTAGTCAAGATTTCAATTCTCATCAAATTGATATGTAGGTTTAATGCAATTCCTATCAAAATCCCAGCAGGGCATTTTGGATATATAGAAAGAATTTTGTAAAATTTATTCAGAAAGGCAAAAGAACTGAGATACCTAAAAGAATTCTAAAGTAAGAGTAAAATAAAAAGCATCGCTGTGTCCAATTTATTTATTACATAAAACTTCAGTAATCAAGACTTTGTGATTTTGGGAAAGAGAAAGAAACATAGCTCAGTGGAATAGAATAAAGAATTCAGAAAGAACCTAACACAAATATGGTCAATTTATTTTTGATAAAGATGTAAAAGCAATTTAATGGAAGAAGGATAGGTTTTTCCACAAGCAGTACTAGAACATTTCATAGTTTAAAATGCAACTTTGACTTAAACCTCTTACCTTATGTAAAAATTAACTCAAAAATGTATCATAGATTTTAATGTAAAATATAAAACTATAAAATATTTAGAAATAATATAGGATAAATATTTTTGGACCTAGAGCTTAGTAAAAAAGTTCTTACACAGGACACTAAACACACAAGACATTTTAAAAAATAAATAAATGACTTCATCAAAATTAAAAATCTTCGCTCCCTAAAAGACCTAATTAAGATGAAAATGCAGGCTACAGACTGGGAGAAAATATTTGTAAATTACATGTATGACTAAGGACAGGTATCTAGAGTATATTTTAAAAATTGTCAAAACTCCAACAGTTAAAAAATGCAATTAGAAAATGAGTCAAAGACTAGAACAGACATTTCACTGAGGATATAAGAGATAGTAAATAAGCACATGAAATGATGTTGGACATCATTGGGCTTTGGAAAAATCCACATTAAGAACACAATGAGCTATTCCTACTCACCTATTAGAACAGCTGGAATTAAAGAATAGTGACAAAGAGCAAATCATGGGGAGGATGTGGATAAACTGGATCACTCATAAATTGCTTTTCAGAATGTAAAATTGTCCAGGCACTCTGGTAGACAGTTTGGCTGTTTGTTTTTCCTAACTAAACATACACTTACGATACTACCCAGCAATTACATTCCTTGCCATTATCCCAAGGAAATGAAAACGTTATGTGCACACAAAAACTGTACACAACAATTCATAGCAGTTATATTTGTAATAACCCCAAACCAGAAACAAATAGAATGTTCCTCAGTATATGAATAGTTAAATAAAATGTGGTACATCCTTACTATGGAATACTACACAGCAATAAAAAGGAATTAACAACTGATACACTCAACAACTTAGATTAATCTCAGGGGCGTTATGCTGAGTGAAAAAATCCAATCTCAATAGGTCATATACTGTATGATTTCATTTTATGATAGTCTTGAAATGTCAACATTGTCCAGTTGAACAACAGATTAATGATTACCCAGCATTAGAGCTATTGCAGAGGTAGAAGTGGTAGAAGTGGTGGAAGGTCTGATTTTGCAGGATGGTATGGGGGAGATCCTCCTACCTCGTGGTGATGGAATTCTTCTCTATCTTGATTGCAGTAGAAGCAGTTACACTTGTGATATTGTACCAGCATCAAGTTGCTGGTTTTGGTATTGTGCTATTGTTATGCAAGATGTAACCTCTGGGGCGAACTGGGTGGAAGACACACAGGATCTCTCTCTATAATTTTGCAACCTCCTGTGAAGTTATCATTTTTTAAAGTAAAAAAATATCCAACCAATAGAGTGCTAGGTACTAGAGATATTTGCGATGAATAACTCAATTAACATTTTTATTGACTATCTACCATGTGCCCTGGGTCCTTAAGGAGCTCTGACGGGGTGATATGCCTATGCTGGTAGCTGTTGGGATGGGGGAGGCGCTCAGACCACAACAGCTTTGAAGACCAGAAAGACTCTCATGGTGGACACCATGCTGGACTTGGAAGGATTTTCCAAGCAAACTTTGCCAGATGTTAGGAGAAGAGGGAATCAACCTCTACAAAGGCCCGGAAGCCCAAAGCACAAGCCCCATTTGGGAAAGGCCTGGCTTTGAGCATGTGCCCTATAGTGGGAGATGTAGTTGGAAAGAAAAACAGGGCCAGAGAGGGACAGAGTTGAAAGGCTCTGGTCATCTGTCAGCCTCAGCTGTTCCCACCTCTACGTTCACATGCCAGACTGTGTCCGAACAGATCACTGGCAAGTCTTTGAACAAGCCAACCTTTCTCCAGCTTCCAGGCCTTTGCATATACTGACTGGTGTACCTGGCTAGCTTCTACTTTATCCTCAGGCTTCAAGGTCAATGGCATGTCCTCTAGGAAGCCTCCTCTGACTTCTCCTCTCCAAGAGTGGGCTAGTCGCCCTTTCCATGTGTTGCGCCTGGCATTTTCCCCTTCGTAGCACTTTTTCACTGAAGATAGGTGTGAACGGATAGAAACGTAGAACGTGGGAAGGGAAGAGAAGCCTGAAAGGATAGAGGCAGGACTCTGAAGTCTTGGTATAAAAGAAGGAAGCTTGCTTATATGTGAATTTTGTATCTGCATTTGCATGTAAATGCATAAAATATCTCTGGAAGGATACCCAAGGATCTTATAACACTTGTTTCATTCCAAGAATAAGCTTAACTCCAAGAAATGAGTCTGGGCCCTAGGCAAGATGCTTGGGGAAGGAGTTGGGCCTAGGGTGGTGGTTTGGTTTGGATTCCTCTAGCACAGACTCTGGGACCAGGACTTGGATGCAAGTAGCTTCTTTGGGAGGAGATCCCAGGAAGTCCAAGTGAGAGAATTGTGAAGGTAAGACGGGAAGGGAGAAAGTCCAATAGGGGCATGCTCATGAGCAGGTCACTGCCATGGGCACCTGGGGCTTAGGACTGCATCATTCCACTGAGGTTTGAGGAGTCTGGGCACTGTCCATGGAATCCCCCAACCACTCTTGGTCTTTGTAACCCCCATTTGTGCCACACCAAGTCCTGTGGTGCCTGGTACCAGAGAAAGCCAGGAAGAGAAGAGGGGAGTCTTCACATCCTCTACTGGAGATTGGGGTGGGAAGCTGGTAGCCTGCTTAGCACCTGGGGAACCCAGGTGGGCACCGATAGCATCTGCCCTGGTGAGATCCATAAGCCTGTGTCAGTCCCCATTTGCAAGGCAGCAGTGTACTTCAGCTGATGATCTTAGGTGCACAGAACCCTTCTTCTGGCTACGAAGCAGCACCATCCTCTTGGAGATGAGCCTCATTTTGAGGTATACAGAGGACTGATGCTTGTTCTAAATGAAGGACTGACACTCAGAGATCTTATGTCACTTGCCTTAGAACACGCAGTTCCTGTTAAAGCAAGGCACTTTCAAACATCCTAGTTTTTGTTGTTGTTGCCTATCTTAGAGGCCAGGACTCAGAAAAAAATTTGCTAAGTACACACGTTAATGAACCAGTACCTCCTCATCTCAGCGGACAGACATCAAAGGGAACTTTAAGATGTTCTGCTTACTCTCTTCTAGCTGGTTCTCCATGAGGAATAGCCAGAATTTGTGTGCCAGCCAGCCATTTCTTGGAGTTGGAATTTGTTAGTATCAGGCAGAGAGATGCTGAAGGCTTAGTTCCTCAGGCACAGGAAACTCCCTACGCAGAGAGAATCAAAGACGCCTTCTTTGAGTCTTTGTGGGTGCTCCATGGGGCGACTTAAGGCCTGGGCAGCATTAAGTGTTGGTACTGGAGCCCCAAAGCCAGTGGAAGACAGCTGCTGGGCTACCTGGATGCTATGAATTCAGAGGGATTACTATTTTCCTTTTCAGTGGGCTGAGTGAACCCAGAAAGGACACATTAATCACAATCGGGACTCCTCTTTGATATTGTCTTCCTGCAGTCCCTGTTGGTGACTGTTTTTATATTATGAGGCCTCATCCTCATAGCTGCAGCTGATTAGACCAAGGGTAGGTCAGGAGATTTAACCCTTGACTAGGACGACTGAATGAGAAAACATGAAGATATACAGAAACCACAGTCAGAGAGTGGTGCTGGGACTGGAAGTCCATATGGACTCAGTTCGGAGCTGGGGTATTTTCAATTCCAAAGGAAATTTCAGTAGGAATTCTTTCTATCACAAGGATAGAAAATTAAAAGCAAATTAACTTACACACAAAAGAGGGGATTTACTGGTTCAGGCAACTTTAAAATCCAGAATAATGTAGGCATCAGGCATTACTTGATGCAGGGCTTGAATGATTTCATACAATCTATTTCTCTCTTCATTGCTACGCCCTGCCCCTACTCCAGGTACTGGCTTTATTCTCAAACAGGACTTATCTTTGTCACTGTGAGATGACTCCAACAGCCCCAAACCTGCATATGCCATCTTGAAACTGCATGGTAAAGAGAAGCTGTCTCTTTCCAGAATGCCCCAGCAAAAGGCTCATGGCATCTTATTGATCCTGATTTGATCATAAGTTGAACCCTGAACCAAATTCTGTAACCAGAGAGAAGCAGAGAGAAGCAGTGCTAACTGTCTAGGTCCTGGCCCTGAGGTGCATCTCTAGTGCTGGCCAATGGGACTGTAGCTACATCATATGAGCTGACAAAAGGGAAGGAGCATATCCACAAACATCTGGAAGAGGAGCGAGTGGATGTTGAGTAGTCCACGACACCATCACTAAGTGGAGGATAGTTGTATGCAGAGAGGGAAACAGCAGGTAGCCAGGGTGAAACAGAACTAGAAGACCATGTTCACACGGGAGGGACAGGCAAGGAGAGAAGCAGGGGGAAAGAGAGGAGGACTGAGAAAGAAACCCCCTAGTTTCTCATTTTCCTAGTTTCATACTGTCTTAGTCCATTTGGGATGCTGTAATGAAATACCATAGACTGGGTTGCCTATAAACAACAGAAATTTATTTCTCTCAGTTCTGGAAGCCAAGAAGTTCAAGATCAGGGTGCTGACAGATTTGGTATCTGCTGAAAGCCTGCTTCCTGGTTCATAGACAGCTGTTTGCCCCCCCCCGCCCCCACCACTGTGTCCTCACATGGGGAAGGGGCAAGGGTGGTCTCTGGGTTCTCTTCTGTAAGGGCACTAATCTCATTCATGACAATTCCACTCTCACGACCACATCTAATCCTAATTACATCCTAAACACCCTGATATCACATTGGACTTTAGGTTTCAACATATGACTTTTGGGGCAACACAAAACATTCAGTTCCTACTATATCCCCATTCCGAAAAGTCCCATATGCAATGGCTTTTGCGTCCTTATAAGGAGCCTCTCTTTTTTCTTAAGGCGGATTTCTGTTTCTTACCACCACCAGTCCCAAACTCAGAGCAAGAAATGCTCGGTTACCTTGGCCACCTGGACAGATGGCTGGGCTGACACCACCGCAAGGCAAACCCCACGTCTAGATGCACTTTAATAGATGAATCATGAGCATTAATTTCTCAAACTGCAATTGTCTCCCCAGTTCCTAAGCACTGTTAGTCCTAATTAACCAGTCTGCAGGCAATTTTTCAACCTATCAAGTAGTGAAATAAAATAATGAACTCGGCTGAGGAGGACTGGAAAGGCAGAGCGTTCACAGGGGAACTAGGATTTTATTATCAATTCCACTCAGGGTTGAGCTGTGGAGGGTTTCCTTCTTTTTCTCTTTTTTTTTTTTTTTTTTTTTTTTTTTTTGTTGTTGTTGTTGTTTGCCACTTTTCTCCTAATCAAACCTTCAAGTCAGGAGAATCCTGTCAGGATATTAAGATGAAAGATGCCTCTACGTTTCCCTTATAAACGAGCTCGATTTAATTCATGGTTACACCCAGTTAATTTAGATGCCTTAATGATCCCGTTTGCAGGGAAAGGAAATCAGATGAATGTGTTATGCCCACCTCATTTGATATCATCTCTAAGGAGTTGCTCTATTAGGAAACAAACTGTTAAAATCCTTATTCCTCTATTTCCTGATGTGTGTCTGAACTTTGACATTCCTTCACTTTGATGATTTGTGTCAACAATTAGCACGGGAGGAAGTAAGAGGGCAGACCGACTCGTTACAATCCCAGAAGTCCTAAGTCCTTCACAATGCAGCTTTGTCTGTCTTTCCACTCGTCTCTCCTCCCACGCCTTACCTAGGCCTCCTACATCAGGTGCTCAATAAATGCCTGTCAAGGGAAGGAGAGCTCCCCTGCCTAGCCCAGCACACCTGTCGCCATTCCCCCCACTGGTCTCTAGGGTGCGCTGCTTCCTCTCTAACGCTTGGCCCGAGTCTGCCCCAGCATCTCTGCTCCTGGGTTCCTCTGAGCAGAGCAGAGACGGGCTGACATTTCCACGAAGGGCGCCGCTGAAAATGTGCGATGGGCTGGGAAACAAACAAGGAAAATGTACTAATCCAGACAATGTGTGCGTCTCCTTGAGATCTCAGTTAAGGTGGCTGAGAGATTTGCCAGGTGCACCCTCATTTGGCTCCTGCGGGTCCCTCGAGCCTCTGAGCCTCTCCTCTTCCCATCTCCCGGTGGCCAGAGCCACCTGTTTTCCCTGTCGAAGGAGCTCTCTGCTGGACACTTTCCCCACTTCCTAGCACTATGTCAGAGCATCTCTCATCTCACTTTCACAAATTCAAAAGCTTCCCCAAATCAAGCATCTCTCCCTATATTCAAGACATTTTCACTTTGCTCTGAAGTAGCGTTCTCAAGTCCAGGTGGTCTCTCTGCCTCAGCAGTACCTGGAAACTTGCTAGAAATGCAAATTCTCAGGCTCCACCCCAAACCTACAAGAATAAAAAACCTATGAGGGCTGACTTAGAAATGCATGTTTTAACAAGCTTTCCAGGGCAATTCTGATGCACGTCCAAGTTTGAGAACCATTTGGTCTAAAGAACTCAGTCCACTCAGGAGAAACAGTGCTACTAAGACTCTATTATGGGAGAGTGATGGTGGTCTGCCATTGTCACAGTTCTCAGAGACCTGAAAGAGGGGCCACATAAGCAGGGACCCTACGAGAATAACTCAGAATATGAAAGTATCAGAAAGAACTCCTGGAGCCTGCAGAGACCAAATCCAACTCTATGCCTAGTTCGTTGAGAGTTTTATCTTCATGAATAGGGGTGCTGAATTTTGTTGAATGCTTTTTCTGCATCTATCGAGATGTCTAATCATATGGTCTTTGTTTTTGCTTCTGTTTTTGCAGAGGATCATATTTATTGATTTCTGTATGTTGAACCATTCTTACATCCCTGGGATGAAGCCCACTTGGTTCCTGGTGGATTACTTTTTGATGTGCTCTTGAATTTAGTTTGTTAGCATCTTACTGAGGATTTTTGCATCTATATTCATGAGGAATATTGGTCTGTAGTTTTCTTTTTTTGTTGTGTCCTTTCCTGGCTTTGGCATCAAGGTGATACTGGCTTCATAGAAGGAGTTGGGGAGGATTCTGTTCTTCTCAATGTTATGGAATAATTTCTGCAGTATGAGTAGCAGCTCTTCTTTGTAGATCTGGTAAAATTTGGCTGTGAATCCATCTGGTCTGGTGTTTTTTTGTTTGTTTGCTTAGTTTTTTGTTTGTTTTTACTGG
Organism: Mirza zaza; assembly: GCA_008750895.1. Taxonomy (NCBI): domain Eukaryota; kingdom Metazoa; phylum Chordata; class Mammalia; order Primates; family Cheirogaleidae; genus Mirza; species Mirza zaza. The sequence continues at coordinate 14,033 of VSMD01080487.1, forward strand.
AAGCTTTTTTATTACTGCTTCAATCTTTTTGCTCATTATTGTATTGCTCTGTTCAGAAGTTCTATTTCTTCCTGATTGAGTCTTGGGTATTTGTGTGTTTCCAGGAATTTGTCCATTTCCTCTACGTTTTTGAATTTATGTGTGTAGAGATTGCCATAGTATTTGCAGATGATATTTTGTATTTCTGTGGTATCAGTTGTAATATCTCCTTTTTCATGTCTTATTGAGCTTATTAGGGTCCTTTTTCTTCTATTCCTGGTTAATCCAGTAAGAGATCTATCAATTTTATCTTTTCAAAGAACAAACTTTTTGTTTCATTGATGCTTTGTATTGGTTTGTTGTTGTTGTTGTTGTTATTTGTTTTCCATTTCATTTAGCTCTGCTCTGAACTTAGTTTTTTCTTTTCTTCTGCTGGCTTTGGGTTTGATTTGCTCTTCCTTTTCTAGTTCCTTGAGACATGTCATTAGATCATTGATTTGTGATCTTTCTGTCTTTTTGATGTAGGCATTTAAGACTTCAAATTTTCCCCTTAGGAGTGCTTTGGCTAAATCCCACAGATTTTGTTAGCTTGTGTCTCCTTTGTCATTCAGTTCAATAATTTCATTATTAACCCAATAATTGTTCAGCAGCAGGTTGTTTAAGTTCTATGACTTTATATAGAACTGAATGTTTCTCTTGGAGTTGATTTCTAGTTTTATTCCACTGTGGTCTGAGAAGATCCATGGTATGATTTCTAATTTTTGAATTTGTTGAGACATGTTTTGTGGCCTAAGATGTGATCAATCTTGGAGAATGTTGCATGTGCTGGTGAAAAGAATGCGTATTTAGTAGTTTTGGGGTAAAATGTACTGTACACGTCTGTTACTCGTTTGTTCTAGAGTCCTATTTAAGTCCTCTGCAGGTCATTAAGAGAAGTTTTGAGTTCCTCTCTCCATGGAAGCCCCAGTGTGGTGCATGTACCAACAGCTGGGAAGCAGCTGCTCCTGAGAGCCCTGGCTTAGTTGTCTCTCAGCAGGCAAGGCCGGGGAAGGGACAGGGAGGAAAAGAGTCTGGATGGAGGAAACTTAGCACTTTTGTGGTCTCTGTCCCTCTCTCTTGAAGGCAGCCCGCCTGGAATGTCCAGGTTCCTGGGTCATGCAAATCCCTCAGGACCCATTGGCCCCTGTGGCTCCCACAGACTGGGTCAGAGTTGGGAAATGCTCGTGTAGGAGTGAGCAATATGAAAACTGAGGGGCGAGAGCCCCCTGGGAGGACAAAAACGCACAATGGGTGGAGAAGCAATATGGCGCCTACCGTCTTGACTCAGGTCTGTGGTGATAGGAAGCACCCCAAGGGGGCCCACAGGCTGGTGCTTTGTCCTCAAGAAGCCCCAGTTCACTGGTGGCAGCAGCTTTTGGACTTGTGAGGGTAGAAAGGATCTCCAGCAGCTCAGGAGCCTGCTGACTTCCAGAGATGTGAAGGAGGGAGAAACAAGCCACTCCACTTTCCCTTTTTGCCAGACTCCAAGCCTCTCGGGGGTTGTCCTCTGCTGATACCTTGCTCCTTCTTGTTCTGTTCCCATGGAATCTCTTATAGGTTCTGGCACTTTTCCCTCAAAATTACATCTCATCCGAAGTGTTTGTTTTTTCTTTTTTGTCTAAAACTTTTCTGAGGCAATCCGGCAGCTGGTGTTTCTGGTCAGCCATCTTGTCTCTCCCCAGCTGACTGATCACTTTAGTGTGTGTGTATGTGTGTGTGTGTGTGTGTGTATGTGTGTGTAAGTGTGTATGAGAGAAAGAAAGAGATGAGGAGGGAGAGGGAGAAGATTATGGAATGTGCAGGGAGCAGGTGCTGCTAGCTCTCCCGGCACACCTCCTGTAGACAGACACTGTAGGAGTCCTGGGTGCTCCTGAGGGTGCTCCTCAAGACTTTCCCTGAGGGTCTTCCTGAGGGGGTCTCCTTGGGAGTGCATTTTACTCACACATGGGGCCAGACCAGAAGCACCAAGAGGCTAAGCCCCCAAGAGGGACTCTGAACCCCAGAATTGGTGTATAAATACCCCATCTTCCTCGATCCTCTTTGGGGCAATTCTGAATCACGTTTCACACAGTGCCCCAGAAGGTCCAGGCATGACTAAGACCCAGTTGCCTTTTGTGACAACCAACTCATTAGCATACACCCCACTGGCTTTCTTCCCTTCTCTCGCTCACTTCTACACTGCTTCATCCTGCTTCCCAATAAACTACCTGCACCCAATAGCTTGACTCCAGATCTGCTTGTGGGAAACCAACCTGAGACAGCAGATCTGGGTATAGGTGAGATCATCTGTGTGTCTGTGAGGCTATAATACTTAAACATTGAGAAAGGCCCTGTGTGTGTATATGTGTGTCTGAGAGACAGAGAGAAGAAGGAAGAAGAGGAGGAGAAAGAGGAGGAGGAAGAGGAGAAAGGCCATGGAAGAGAGGAAAGAGGAGAAGAGAAGAAAGCTAGAATCTTGTGCACTGCCCATATTTCTTGGACCTATGAAATGTCACCTGCTCCCCGAAGGGGTCCCAATGCTCCCCCACACACAGAGCCCCACTCCCAGCTTAGTAGGGTTGACCCCTTCCCACATTCTGCCAGTCTATTGAGTTGGTAGCCACTTTCAGATTCATCTTTTCATTTCTCAGGTCCTGTGTGCTTCCCTTGGCCCTGGCATATAAACAGTGTCAGTGAATAAATGAAAGGAAGAATGAATGGATGAAAGACTGAGCATTAGCAGAATAAAACAATTGGGATTGAAGAAGGTGCTGATGCTTTTGGAGGAAAAAGACTGGTCAACCGGGTGGTGGCCCCAGGGCTCAGGTACAGCCACATGCATCTCCGAGGGCTCAGCTTGAAGAGGGGCGAGGTGGGTGAGAAAGCGACATGATGGTTGTAAGAAGCCCTGCAGCCTCCAGAAGTGCCTGCTGGGACACAGAGGGGAGCCTCACTTCCTGGGCAGTCTCCAACCCCACCTCCCTTTTGTTTAACTGGTTCAATTCTCTTTCTCAAAGTAAGTGGAGTAAACTGATAATTAAGCAATTAAGCATCAAAGGGAGGCACTGACAGCCCTGGCACTTGTTCAGAAAACCAGAGAAGAAATTACAATGGAGATAAAGGACAATTAATCTGAGCCCTCCTTTCTTAGGAGGTGTGGGTCCAATGGGGCTGGGACTCTGGGTGGTTCAGGTCCCCTGTCTGGAGAGCTCTGGATGTGGGGGTATAAGGAGTGAGTCCTGGCTCTACCCTGGCCTTTGGGGTCTTGACGTCTGAGAACCGGCATGTCTCTCTCTGCCACTGCATGGCTGGCTAGTTTGGGGACAAACTTCCCAGACTGAGATCTGAACAGTCCTGGAGGTCCCCTGGGCTCTGCTCGAGGGCTAGAAGCATGCCCATCCTTCTGCCATGTCTGTTGTCCTCAAAGCATTGAGATTGTAGATGCTTCAATTGGTAAATAATTAAAAACATCACTTTTTAATCTAAAATAAACATCTCTTTGTTCAAAAACATTTTGCACTGGGCACTTTTCGAAGCACTGGGAATACAGCAGGGTGTGAAACAAACAAAATTCCTGGCTACCTGGAGCTTCTATTCCAGTTGGAGGAGACAGATAATGACCAGATGGCTATGGGAGGAATCCAGAATGTCAGAGGATGATTAGTATAATGCAGACAAACAGGGCAGGGAGAGAGATGGGGGATGGGGCTGCAATTTTAAATAGGGTGGTACAGGAGGCGCTACTGAGAAGGAGAGATTGCCATGTCCATGGAGGAGACAAACCTTACCACCCTCACCTGTGTTGCTCTGGCAAAATCCCTTGCACCTCCAATCCCATCACCTGGGCAGTCTTGTAACTGGCTTCTGTTTCTAGTTTTTCTCTTTTGGTCTGCCCTTCCCCCACCAGCCAGACTAGCTGGGAACCATTCACACCTAAGCACGTGGCTCACCTGCTTGAAAACCCAAGATGGCCCCATCCATCAGGGGCAAGAGCTCCAATGGCCACAGGCACCAGTCCGGGAGAGGACGGTGAGTGCAGGGCGCAGGGCGGGGTGTCAAGCAGAAAAACACAGGACAGGTCTAGAGGGACAACTGCTCCACAGCTCCGGTCAGTAGTGGTGAAGAAATATGGACCCGGAGTTGCCAGATTTAGAATTTTTAAAATGAGAACTGAAATTCAGATGTTATGTAAAATTCTTCTCACTTTCAAATATTGGCAGTCAATTTTTTAATTTTAAGCATGAATGAGCCAAAGGAAACATATCTGCGGGCCAAATCTGGGTCCCTGGGGCCACCGGTTTGCAAGTTCTGGTGTAGAGGATAAAATCTCATCTCTTTGCCAAGGCACTCCTGGCCTTTCATCATCTGCACAGACTGAGCCTGCCAGCCTCCTCTGCCTCTGCTGCCCATCTTCCCCCACCCACACACCTGTGTTTCAGCTGCGGAGGGAACTGCTGTTCCCCAGGTCTACCACCCTCCCTCGCACCACTGACTTCTTTTTCCCTTGTGTGCGATGCCAACTCTATTCACACCACGAGACCCAGCTCAAAGCCACCGCCGTCTTGCATCCTTCCTTCTTCCCCCAGACAATGATAATCCCTCCTTCCTCCTACGTTTGCTGTTAGATACAGCACATTGTAAGGTAAATTGTGTCTTCCTTCCCCATCAATCTGTGACTCTCTTGAAGCAGGGGCAGCTATTTGCATTTCTATTTTGTCAGGCTCTCATGAGGCATTCCAAGGAAAGGTGCTCGGTGGATGGGTGGGAGAGTAGCAAAGCACCAAGGGGATTCAGGCTCTGGACACACCACTCAACCCTCACCTCTGCCATTTACATGTCTACATCTGGCTTTGCTCATCTCGAAAACCAGGATGATGATTCAAGGAGCTTATGCCTGTGAAGTGCCTCTTGATGTCTGATACATAGTCAGCTCTCAATAAGTGTTCAAAAAGATCAAAAGGAAGAAAAAAATCCATTTCTAAGTGTGGCTGTAGAGTAGTGGCTTTCAAAGGACCACTTTTCCCTAAAACCTAGAGTCCCACCCTTCATGAAGACAAATCTCCACAGAGTTGCACAGAACCCCCAGCCCATGTGCTAATTCCACGGTGGAACCCAAGTCCCAGGAAGACGAAGCCCACGCAGAATCCTGGCCCCTCTCTTCATACCAGACTTCACGATCCTTGTCTCGGACCCCTCCCCACTTCCCCATCCAGACACAATATTTCAGTAGCTTTAAACACTTTTCTTTTTAGATCTTGGATGCTTTGTTCTTTTAGTAGCACCAAAAGCACAAACTTAACAGTTCTAAACTTTGGTATCTAGTCTCTAATTTGATCTTCACACCAGTTTCCTGAAATGTTAGGACAGATTTTAATGGACCCATTCTAAAGATGAGGAACCTGAGACCCAGAAAGTATAAGTGACTTTCCTAAGATCATTCAACAAAGTAAGCGGTAGAGAGGATACTAGGATGCCATTTATGTTCCTTGGCATTTTATCATGTCATACTGAGTCAGTCTTAAATAGCCCTTACCTCGTCCCCAGAATCATTCATTTTGTCACATTCTTACTGAGCACCTACTCCGTGCAGTGCAGGGAACACATCTTTGGGCAAGGCAAACGATATCCCTCTGCCACGGAACTTCCATTCCACCTCAAAACCTGCTATGTGGAGTTCTGAACCTTTCTGTTGGCATATATGGAATCAAGGTGTGAATCCACAGATTCACTAATTTATGCTCACTGCACATGAATTACGTTGGGAGCCCAGGGATGGATTTGTAGCTTAGATAGCTTGGGACTGTATTAGTTTCCTGGGGCTGCCATGACAAATGACTGCACATTGGGCAGCTTAAATCAACAGATCTGTATTGCCTCACAGTTCAGGAGGTCAGAAGTCCAAAATCAAGGTTCTGGAAGGGTTGATTTCTTCTGGAGGCTTGAGAAAGAACCTTTTCCATGCCTCTCTCTCCTGGTTTTTGGTGGCTGCTGGCAATCCTTGGAGCCCTGTGGCTTGTAGACTCATCAGGCCAATCTCTGCCTCAGTCTTCATGTCACTTTCTCCTCTGCGTACCTTCTACGAGCAGACCACTTGTCGTTGGATTTAGAGCCCCACCCTAAACCAGGATGATCTCATCTTGAGATCCTTAGCTTAATTACATCTGTAAAGAAGCTTTTTCTACATAAGGTCACATTCGCAGGTTCCAGGTGGACTTGTCTTTTCATTGTTGTTGTTAGGGTGGGGGGCAGGGCTACCATTTAGCCCACTACAAGGAATTTCACAGAAGGCCTGCTTATCTGGGCTTGGGGGGCACTTTGGTTGGTCCAGGTTGTTGAAAGTATATCTGGAACAATTGCACTCCTTATTGCTGGCGTACAGGTGGCTGATTTTCCATGGAGGCTTTGCATCGGCTTTGCATAGCAGCTTCTGGGGATAAGGAGCTCAACCAACCCCAGACTCCTGGACACAGAGAACAATAGAATCTAAAGCCAAGCCTCCTGACGATGAAAGCACCTCTTAGCAGTGCCCAGTGGTAAGTAGGAGTGGATGTTATTTTTTCTAAGATCATCATGCACTCTAAAGAAAGGGAGAGGCTGGACACTGGCCAACATTTGATAGTTGTGTCTGGAGATCATCCCATTGGGAAATACTTCTATGAGTTATGAGCAGACATGACCTTGTTCTAAATGTAAGGTAAATGATATGACCATTTGTGTGGGAGACTGAACGGCCTTCAGGAAGTTCAGGCAGTTCAAACCCACTGAGGTCTAGATCCTTTACCTTCTTTTCCAAATTGGGTTGCAGAGTGGTTGAAAACTCATGTTTGGAGTCAGAATATGAGCTCTGGAACTTATGGGGTGGTTTGGCGCAGTCTCCTTATGCATAATATTATGAGTAATAACAGTAACTATTTAACAGGATTATGGTTATAATTAAGTTAGAAAATCAATGTTCTCAGCACAGTGTCTGGCTCATAGAAATTGTCAATATATTTTGGCTTTTCCTTGCTTTTAATTCCTTCCCCGTTTTCTTGTGAATGACTTTTGCTCTCTATGCACTGATAGTTCTCATTTTTCTTTCTATAGTTCTCTGCCCTGCCATCCTAAAACGCATAACACATCTGGGCAGAAATGAGTCTTGGAATGTTGACATTAGGTAAAGGATTCTGCTTACCTGGCTTTGCCTTGTCTGTTTACCCAGAAAAAGTATCTTTATATAGCAATGCTGGTTTGGATTCTTTAGTTTTTTAAGTAATGACTGCATTTAAAAAACTCTACCTGCTCATTATAAGTAATTCAAATGGAACTAAAGTAGAAAGAAGGAAGTAAAATAAGTCACCTTGAAAATCTTAATACCTAAAAATAACCATTGTCAACATGGAGTGTCTACCTTTCCAGGCAGCTCTTTAGCATACATACAGAAAGACAAACAGAAAGGGATATTATAATAAATAGAATTATAATATGTTTGCTATTTTAATAAAAGTTATTAAATTACATTTTTTGAATTAAGTGGAAGAAAAAGCAATCGAAGTGAAACTGAAGCATTTGCTAAAATGTAATTCTTCACCATAAGATGTGTAATTCCTTCTAAGAGCCCTCTTAAGGTTAAGACAAAAACATGGATGGAACTAGAAGTTAATTTTTTTAACTTCATATTTTAATTTTGGACAATATGAATGACTACTGATATGAAGGATAAAAAAAACCATTAGTGTTCATATATCCAACCTAATGTCTCCATCCCTCTTGATCTGTTAATTATATCCTTACTTATACTCCATTGCTTTTTAGTAACTTATGCTTTGTTCTTGGAACACAGCTATGGAATATAGAATCTGTCATTAAATGGATTCGGTGCTCAAAGGCTATTTACCAAAGTTCCTCATTCCCAGTTCTTTATTTTGTCTTAACTGGTGAGATGTTTTATTATTATGTCACTATTCTAGATGAGCTCAGGAATGTTACTGTCTAGGATTTATTTCATCTTCAGGACTGTTTACCCTGTTGTCTTTATGCTGAATGGCATGACCAAATTTTCTAGAATTATAGCTCCTTTTACTCAGATCTAAGTGACTATTGCTTCATTTTCTTCTTGGTGTTAAGTACCAGGATGGAAAAGTCTGGAGCCTCTCTGACTTTTCCTCTTGTGGATAACTTGCTTCTTTTCCTACAGAATAAAATTTTTATTTGTTTTTGAAGTTTACTAAGATGTACAGATATGACTTGGGGTTGTTTGCTGTGTACCAATTCCTCCTGGAAAAAAGCATGCACTTTCATTGTATACATTCATTTTTTCCTTCCACTTTCTGGAAATCTTTTTGCTGTAGTTTAGATATTTGTTCCATCCGAACCTCATGTTGAAATTTGATCCCCAATGTTGGAAGCGGGGCCGAATGGGAGGTGTTTGGGTCATTGGGTAGGATTCCTCACGAGTAGATTAATTTCCTCCCCCAGGTTTGAGTGAGGTCTCACTCTATTCGTTCCTGCGAAAGCTGGTTGTTAAAAAGAGCCTGGCACCTTCCCCTCTTTCATCTTGCTTTCTCTCTCGCCCTGTGAGCTCTGCACAGCCTGCTACCCTTCCACCATGAGTAACAGCAGCCGGAGGCCCTCACCAAATGCAGATGTCCCACTGTGAACTTTTCCAGGCATCAGAATTGTGGCCCAAATAAACTTTTTTCTGTATAAATTACCCAGCCTCAGGTGTTCCTTTGTAGCAACACAGAATGGACTAAGACATTTTTCTTTTAATATATTTGTGTTTCTTTTTCCTTTTATGTTTGTTTGGGTTCTCTACTGCAGCCACATCAATTATCTTAATGTTGGATTATTTTCCTGCCTACATATTTACCTAATACTTGACTCTAAACACTTTCATTCCACAGTCTTATCTCTCTAAATTTAATTATGCCAAGAATTTCTTTGATGTGAGTAAATCCATTTTTGGCTTTCTGTATTTTATTCTTTCATGCCTCTAACCCTAAGCACTTTCAGGGTTTTCAGGTCACAGTGATCTCTTATGGCCACATTGTCTTTGGCGCAGTGGTGCAACATAGGGGGTAGGGGAGTCCCTTCCTTGCTGGGTGGAGCTGTTACACTTGCTGCACACACCTTCAACCTACCCTCAGCAATGGCCATGCAGGTCAAGTTACTGTTCTTCAATTAGGGACCTCCAGCTTTTCATAACCAGACTTGTATGGGATCTGGTCTCTTCTCTGGTTGCTCATGTTCCCCTTTTGGATTTTTGTGATTCTTATGTTCTGAAAAAAAGATTCAAATGCTTTAGGAACCTAGTTCAAAGCGTAAAATAAAATGAAATGATCCTATCTTCACATCTCACTTCAGGGCAGGGAACACCTCATCAGCTCAGTTCAACTCAACATGAGCTGTAAATTAGTCTTGCTGCTGTGAACTTAACATTCTGCTCATTACGTTGCACCTTGAGGTCTAAGCTCCTTTCTGTTTCCTGAATTCTCCATCTTCCAAGTCAACCTGAAACTCCACCTGGATGGCTGAAACCATGGTGTTTTATTTCACTGATACATGGCCTTTCTCCCCAGAGCTCAGTCTGATTCTGAATAGCCTTTATCTAACTTTACCTATTGCTCTTCCTGCCCATTAGATTGGCACTTCATGGCCCTGATAAATATGATTATTGTTCAGCAAATATTTATTACCTTATATCTTCCACTGGGGGTGATATATACTTCAAGGCTATGTGGCTTCCTTGGCCAAAGGGTTATTGGCAAGCATGATGTGGGCAGAAGTCTTAAATGTGCTTGCATAGTTTGGCTTGGCTCTGGAATTTCTGTGATACCCATGAGAAAAATATATTCTGAGTCATCACTGCCCCTTCAGCCTGGGCCTGAGAATGTGGATTAGACCTGAACCCAACTGATAGCCTGGGAGCAAACCCAGACAACCTGCAGCCTGACAGAGTCATTTGAGCCATGACCGGTCTGCAAAGCCCATAAGCATGAGAATAAATGCTTGTGTTTATAAGACACTGCAAGTTTTGAGATGGTTTGTTACGCAGCATTATTGTGTCAATGGCTGACTGATACACTGGACTAGGATGATAACATTATACCTTGTCCAGCAGGCCACACCTATGAGAAAAGCCTTATGGATTTCTTTTCCCAATCTTAATCCCAGATTCCAGTGGGTATCCCATTTTACCATGCACCTAACTCTACTTGACGTATAACTTGGCCAATCTATGGAGTAACTAAAAAAATATACCAGAAGTGCAATCCTCCAAAGTAGTAAAAGCTTCTGCAGCACACATATTAGCACAAGGATGTGAAAACAAAATATATCTAAGTTAAAGTCCAATCACTATACCTCAGATAGAAGACATAGGAAAGAGGTTTTTAGTTAAAAAGCCTTGAAGCTGCTTATGTAATATTCTCATGCCTTTTGTAGGTAGAGGTATAATTATTTCATTATGTTTTCCTGTGAAGTGTGAAAACTCTCTTTACCAATCCTCTTAAATTAGTTAAATATAATATTCAGCGAGACAGGAGACAGAGTAATGTTAATTGAAAGTGGAGAGGTGTTTATAGGTTGATACGGTGCAGCCAACTGTGACTAAAATTAATGTTTGGGGGTTCCTGCAACTTCTGGTTACCCTCAAATTTATTCTATACAGCAGCTCCTGGCACCTAGAGAGTTTTGCTCAATGTTCTACAATTCCAGCACGCCTTGGAGAAGATTTCCTTGAAATGGGTGAAAGAAGATGCAATTTTAATTACACTCCACCTGTAAGTTTTGCCTCTTGAGGTGTTGAGGATAATGGAAGATTTTTTAAAAATATATTTCACTTTGGAGGGGGTCATTGGTAAAACTGTCAGAGCCTGTCTCCGGTCTTACCTTAGGGTCTATCAAAGCTAGAGTTGCTCTCTCATCTATACCAGACCATAGCTGGATTCTTTTGGATTATAGTAAAGCGGAAATTACAGGTCATTAAGAGACAGAGACTGGTCAAAGTGTTTAATTTTACTTTTTAAATTTCTCATACATGCAGTCAAGCAATTTCTAGCACTGCTCCTACTTGAAAGTAGGTTTTTCAACTATATGGCCAGTCCTAGATTCCTTTACTTCTTTGGTCAATGAAGCAAATGTTGGCAGAGAAACCCAAGACCCCCAGCTGACCCAGTCTGACCAAGCATGACCAGTTGATACTGAAAGAATGAGCATCTAGATATACTTTGATCCGTTTCTTTACTTTGCTCAGGGCAGAAATTATGGAACCATGCTGGCAACCAATACCATAGTTCATTCTTTATTTCAAATACATAGGCTATATTTGCAACTATTGTTTTATGGAATAGTCTGGCAAGTCTGGTTTAAACAAACAAACAAAAAAGGAAACTTTAACGGAAAATGGACAGATGATTTAATTTTCTTCCCTTTGTTAGATATGCAGCCTATATTTTGGAAGGGAAACAGAGATATTAGTATAGTTTGCTAAAGAACAAGAGGTAATAATCCCAATTGTTAATACCATTTATTTTCCGTAAAGAAGAAAATTGTTGCACAGTGGTGTCCTTGGGTCCTAAACCCATGTGGGATATATATATCTGAAAGATTCCATGACCATATCTCTCTAGTTCTTCACTGACATGATTTTGTAGTTGGATCAAGACTGCATTTCCCTCTGGGCCTACCTTAGACATGCGGATATCTGTCCATGTCAGTTACTGATACACTGAACTTCAGGATGTCTCCTTGGCTAAACTCCTATTTTTGAAGATTTTCTGCATCTTATGGCTCTAGAATCTACTCCTGCCTACATTTAATTCATCCATGAGTTTGGTTCTTCATAAAGAGATGTTTCCTTGTAGAAGTCTTCATTAATCACCCAACCTAAAATACCTCCCACCTTGCCACTTTTGATCACATTGTCCTGTTTTATTTTGTTAACTTTATAACTATATACACATCATTTTTACTTATTTTCTTGTTTTGCCTTCACTGGAATGCAAAGTCCCTGAGGCTGGGGTCCTTTCTGTCTTACTCACTGTTGTCTCCCTAGTACCTCAAAGGAGGCCGGCACCTCGTAGGTGTTCAATAACACTTCGTCGAAATAGGCCAGATGCAGTGGCTCACACCTGTAATCCCAGCACTTTGGGAGGCCAAGGTGGGAGGATCGCTTGAGCCCAGGAGTTCAAGGCTGCACTGAGCTTTGATTGTACCAGTTCACGCCAGCCTGGGTGACAGAGTGAGACCCTATCTCCAAAGAAAAGAAAAATAGTTCTTTGTTGAAATAATGAGTGAATGATGCTCATTTTCAAATGCTCTCTTCTACAAAGAGAGCTTTCCTTTTCTTTTATCTCTTGCAAACATTTCTGATTCCCTCAACTTCTCAGGGTTTCCAACCCTTGTCCATTTTGGTTGCACCTTTCTGGAAGGTCCAGTTTTGCTGGCGCTCCATGTTAGAATATGCACCAAGGGCCAAACACACACATTTCAGTTTTGGCCTGATGAGGGTGAACAGGCTGAGAGATTCCAATGAGAAGGCAAGATAGGAGAGGAATGAATTTCAATGGGAAGAAAATTGGTGTCAAAAAGAAATTCTGGAAAGTCCTTGAAACGAAAGTCAGCACAGAAGGGCTTCTTGTGGTAGATGCTCTGGACAGCCCATTGGTGGAGGACTCCTGCCCAAATGGCCAGATCTGAGATAGTGAAGTTTCTACAAGAGGCTCCCAAAGCTTGGGGGAGGGTAACCAAAAGAAAAAGAAGCCTGGCCTGCCGCAGAGTCTACCAATTGACTGCAGGAGCCCCACTGTTTCCAATTAATTTAAAAGCAAACTTCCCATGTGCAGAAATAAAAGCATAAGGACTTTTAAAAATCTGTAGCCAGCCCGAAAGCCTTGGTAAAACTTACCCCTCCATCTCCGAACTGGTTTCTCTTGATTTAAGAGTCTCTGGTGGCGGAGCCAAGCCAACCCGCCTTTGGAAAACTCACTTCGCACGACCAAATGAACCAGGTTGGACTGCCCGTAGAGAAATAGGGAGGGAAGAGTCCTGCAATGCTGCAGTTCACACTGACGTAAGTGTTCTGCTGATTTCTCTCTCTGTCCTAGAGTGCTGAGATGACCTCTGGGGACACGTGGCACCCTTTGCTGACCGAGGGCTCCCAGGTGCTGCCTTTGGGTGGGTCGGGCTGGTGCAGCTCCAGTCCCCAGCAGAGCAGCCATTTGTAAAGATCTCTTCCACATTTGGGCCAACTCTTCCCCAATTTCATCCTTGAGTTCTTTCAAAACACTTGGGTGGATGCCATCCCGGCCTGCCTATTAATCTCTATCTAGTCTGTGCATTTCTTCCGGATTAGATCTATTGCCTCAAATCCATGGGCCCCAAGAGATACTCAGGCGAGAAGGGTCTCTAATATCTTTGTTCCTCCCACACAATCTCAAATGTTCTTGACCATCAGTGGGAGGAAGCTTGCATCAACAAGATTAAGAATTCCCTTAATATCAGTTCCTTGTCTTTGTGTATCCAGAGAATGCCCTGGGATCTTTCGAGGGCCTCCTCTCATTATATTCTGGGTAGAAGCCTGGCTGTCCGACCAGTGTGAGAGGAGACACCCTTTCCTCTCTTGCTCTCCAGCGTCCTGAACACCCGACCTTTGGCTCCAGGGATACATTGCTGTGGGGAGGAAGGGTCTCCAAAATCCTTTCACAATCATCTCTGTGCTCCGGGATGACAGGCCTCATTCCTAGTGTATTGCCCCCAAATTTCTGCCTCCATTTGGACCTAGACATGGGATAGATGTATCATGTTCAAAAGATCTCAGAGACAGGGGTAACCCAAACCATAAACACACGTGGAAAGTGGGAACTGGGGATTATAAAACAAAGGGGTAAATTTAGGGGACTGATAAATTCCTGTTTAAATTTTGTCATTATGTCTTGGGATGAATATTACGGCAAGTCCTCTAGTCAACAGAGGGCGAAATGCTACCCAGGCCTTAGCATGCTGCATGCCAAGTGACCGTGTGTGTCTGACTTTGTGTGAGCAGTAAGCATTTGAGACAAGCCCTGAGGGTCCCTCTCCTAGTGTAAGTGGACCCGCACAGTCGATGCTCAGCCTGTTTCCAGCTTTCTCCTCCCTCATGTCACCCTCTAACCCTTCATTCGCCCTGAGATGCACCTACCCCAGCGTCCCTGAACGTACAGCATCATCCATTCAGGCCTCCCGAGCACATGGGCCACCCCTGTCCCACGTGCCTTCTCTCCCCAGCTTGGGAAGCACTTATTCTCGCCTCTCTAGCATGTGTCCCTTCCCCATGTGTCCTCGGCTCTGAGCAAGGCCATCTCATCTGGTTCTTGGTGTGTCAGCTTATGATTTATTTAAATAGAATTGTCACCATATAAGCGAATTGCGTCCTTACAGGCTTTGACGTTGGACGAGGATGGGCGATTTCCCAGATAGGCTGAGTGGTCTGATCTCTTTGCCCCGACCTTCCCCAGCCCCCCAAGGTGAGGCCCCTGAGACCTTTCCCCCCCACCACAGGCCTGGCCCTGCCCTGTTCCTGAGTCAATCTGACCAGGCGAGGGGCTTCCATTTGGAGACAGGCCACTAGATGGAGTCTTGCACCATAGAGCTGCCTCCGTGGGCGCCCAGGGCCTCTGTGTGCCCTGAGCCATGCCGCTGTCTGTTTCTCTGCCACATTTGCACGGTCGGACTTGTGCCTCTTCTTCCCTCCTGGCTCTCCTTCCTGTCCGTGCCCTGGCACCTGCTTGGAAGGAATCATGAACTCTGCACAGACCTCAGCCCTGCCCCCTGTTCCAACACCACGGGCTGGGGACCTCTGAGAATGAACAGACCGCCCCAAACCCCCAGCCTCACGCCTTCACGCAGGCGACACCCCAGCCAAGCTCTGCCGCCCGGCAGCAACCTTGCTGCCCCCGCTGGGAATTTGGGAGCCCGAGGAAGCCACAGGGAAGCTGTTCAACGGTAGCTGTGGGTGTCAGGAAGATCTAGGTTCAAGAACTGCGGTGATATTTAACAGCTGGGTGGCCTTGGGAAAAGCTCCCTGAGCCTCAGTTTTCTCACCTGGAGATGGGGTAAGATCTGTACGACCTCACAGCCTTGAGGTGGGAATTAGATGATGTAAAATACTCAATACAGTGTCTAGCGTTGAGAGGTTACACAGAGAGATGACGACGACGATGATGATGACGATTATGATGGGCTGCTAGCCAGGTCCCCTTGACTCCCTTGCCCCCTCTGCAACCAGCCTCTTAGCCACGTGGGTTTGCTCATTTCTCCTCTGTCTTTTCCGATGCTCACTCCCCTCTCCTTCGGTGGATATTCCTGGCTGGGAACATGCCTGGTGGCCCTGCTGGCCTAGGTACCCGGCAGCCAGGCCTGGCCCCTTGGCCGAGGCTCCCTGGTCGCCCTGTGGCCCAGGGCCTGTGGCTTTCCTGCATGAGGGTGGAGCTGCCCGGAGGGGCAGCGACACT
Organism: Mirza zaza; assembly: GCA_008750895.1. Classification (NCBI taxonomy): domain Eukaryota; kingdom Metazoa; phylum Chordata; class Mammalia; order Primates; family Cheirogaleidae; genus Mirza; species Mirza zaza. The sequence goes on from VSMD01080487.1 coordinate 29,503, forward strand.
CACACATCCGCATCTCCCTGCCTATCCAGTGCTGCTTCTCGGGTGTCGCAACGGGGAAGATTCAAGGTCAGAGCAAACAGACACACAAAATCAATTCTACCTTGGGAACTAGCTTCTTTACAGCGCGCCCGCCTGATAGGCGTCTCCGTCCGTCGCCCGGGCTCCGTGCGCCGCGCGGGCTGCGCCCAGCGTCTTTTCAGAGAACACGGGGCGAGGCAAAACAAACCCTGGGAGCGGGTGGCATGGGGTGTCTCATGTTCTCCCCCTCTCCTCCCGTGCTGTCTGCCTCCTTCTGTACTTTTCCTTTCCCTGCCTCCTCCCTCCTCCTCTGTCGTTTCCTGGGTCTGTCTCCCACTTTTTCTGTCTTGTCTGTTTTTCTCTCTCTCCCTCCCCTGTGTTTCTGCTGCCACTTCGGCTTCTCTCCTTGGCTCTGTCTGTTTATTCCTTCACTTCTCTCCTCTTCTTTCTCTTTCATCCGTCATCTCCCTCCTTCCCCCTTCCGTGTCTCTCTCCTCTCTGTTTTTGCCTTTTTCTTCACTCTCCGCTGCCTCCCCTTCTCTCTGCCATCGTCTGTCTCCATGGGGTGGCAGTGGTTTCTCATTAGACTATTATAATTAGGTCTGCTCCTCCCTGGAAATGCAGAGCCCCTGCATATCCCGAGACTAAGGCTGGAGGCCCCATCCGCAGCCCGAGGACCCCGGTGGCGTGTGCAGTTATCCCGAGCATTGAGAGGCCAGGCCCAAGCTTTGGGCAAGACCAAGGAGGCCTTGCTTAGGTCTGGGGGCTTGGGGCTCAAGTGGATCTGAGTGTGAGCTCTGCTGCCTCCTGGTACCGTCTGATGCCAGTCACGATCTGTGTGAGCTTCCCTACCTGTGAAATGAGGCTGCTGATATCCCAACCTCAGGAGCTTTTTTTTCCAAAAAATGAAAATTCCATGAAATAATGCACAGGAAGTCCCCAGAATTGTTATTGGAACTCAATAAATTACAGTTTCAATAATTATGATTGAAATTCAATAAACATTTGTTGGATGGATGAATTAATTAATTAACGAAAGATTTCCTGTGGCCCCGGGCACAAGGTAACTGCCTCAGGACTCATTACTATCAGCTGAGAGAGACCCGATGAGGTGCTTTGCTGCTGCTCTCCACCAGGCTGGGCACGGGGGACGCGGGGTTGAGGCGGCCTGTGTTTTGGGCATGTAGGCGAAGTGGGGCGGGTGGTTCACGAGTTTCTGCCTTCGTAACCCTAACCTCACGCCAGCTTCATTGCAGTCTGTGCCCATCAGGAGCCAAAGTGACCCAGGAGACTAGGAGTGAGTAGTTGCTTTCTCCCTTCTATGGTACCCTGAAAGTTGACCTGCTTCCAAAATTGAAATGAACTTTTTCCCTAAGCAAGCGAGGTAGGGACTGTGTAGACTTTGAGATCAGTTATGTCTTTTAAAATGAGTCAGTTATCCTACGACACCTTAATCTGAGAAATGGGAGTGTTCATTCCTATTTATCTTCTGGGAAATCCTATCAAAATGGCAGTTGATGTTGCATTCTTTCTCTTTTCCTTTCTTTACATTTTAGATCTTCTGTTTCATTTGTTGGAGTTACCTGTATAGGTAGGGGAGGAGGGCAGCCAACATAGGCAGTTAAAGCTTTAACAGAGGACGTCTCCTTAGACATTCACTGCCGAGGATTTCCAGCAACATTAAACATGGGTGGAAAATTGATGTAGATGGATATTTATATATACATACATACCCAGAGTACTTTTCTGTTTATATAATATTTAGGAATTTTATTGGGAAGCTAAACATCTTTTTTAAGAGTGAAACTGTCTTTCCAAAGTCCTATTTCCCACTGGAATCAGGGGGAAGCCATCTGAACGTGGCCACTGGCTCCTTATAAGGGCACTAACTCCTCTTAACAACAGCCCTGCCGTGAGAGAAGAGGCACAAAGAGAGAGATCAGTTTCCCTGCTAGGCCTGGCACCAAACAGGCGTGTGTCCGCACTGTGTCCTTCTCTGAACTGGCACTAACCGGAAGCATCTGCAGAGCAAAACCTGGCTCCCGCCCTGCCCCTTTTCTTGACCTGATTAAAGAACTCAAAGGGGATTTAAGTTCCCCGGGTTGAGCACTTATCACTGCATTATTTGTGAATTGGCTTTGGTCCTCTGACAGGAAGAGGCTAAACGCTCTCCGGTGGAACTGAATGGGAGGCTGGTAACCCTTCATTCCGGAGCATTCTTTTCCCTTGCTTGGTCCACTGACGTCTTCACATCTTCTTTACGGGCTCCCAACCCTAGGTGCTTTTGAAAATACTCACGCCCAGATTTCACCAGTTGAATCATAATCTCCAAGGAGTGGGTCCCAGGTATTGGCATCTTAAAAAAACCTCCCCAGGTGAGTGGGACGTAACCCAAGCCGAGAACCACGGCTTTAAAGGGAACCCTAACTCTGGCCCTGGCTCTGGCCCCGGCCCAATCCCAGACCCAGCTAGAGCCCCAGCGCTGGCCACACCTGTGTCCCATCCCTCTTCCCTTCTCTCCATCATCTTTTCCTGCCCGCACACAGCTCCAGCTGACCGTCGCTCTGCCCTGCCGTATTTTTCCTGCAACGGACATGGCAGAGGGCTTTCAGCTGTGCGGTGGTGGTGGGACCATCTCCTGACAAAACTGTGCCTCTATTTCGCAGGTAGGGAAAACCCAGCTCTGCAACCATGCGAAAGCTCCTGGTGCCTTAGGGAACATGGGTGGTGGCAGCTCAGACAGGAGGGGTGGAGGAGGGAGCAGGCTCTGTGGAGCTCCCGGTGCACTGCGGTCCCACGATCCTCGCCTGCGAGAACGTTCTTCACAATTCTGTGAGAGTGCGCCCAGCATAAGGTTAACGTGGATCTGTTCATACTTTTCCAAAAGAAAAAGAAATGGAGGGAGTAAGTCATTCACAGACGCGGGTGTTTTGTTAGTAGCCATTCACTGGCGGTAGTGATGCCAGCTAGCGTGCGCCAGGCTCCCAGCGTGTGGCAGCTGCCGGGATGAATGCTTCATGCATCGCGACTCATTCCCTCCTGCCAAAGCCGGGGGGGGGGGCGGTCAGGGGGCATGAGGGGGCACCTCCTGTCCTCCACGCTTGCAGGTGGAAAAGCTGAGTTTCAGAGAGGTCAGAGCCTCCCATCTGGAGGGAGGGACAGCCAGGGCTGCTAAACACAGTCACAATGGACGACACCAACGTGTTGGGAAGCCACAGCTGTGGTTCTCCAGAGAAACAGAACCAGTAGGGTATTTATTTATTTACTTTTTAATTATAAGGCATTAGCTCATGAAATCATGGGGGCTGAGAAGTCCCACAGGGTGCTGTTTGCGAGCAGGGGACCCAGGAGAAGCAGTGGTATAGGCTGATGGCCTGAGAGCAGGCCACCAATGGGGCGAGACCCCAAGTCCGAAAGCCTGAGGACCAGGAGTGCCGAGGGTGGGAAACTGATGTTCCAGCTCAAGCAGGCAGGCAGAGAGCAAACGCAGCCTTTCTCTGCCTTTTTTGTTCTCTTCAGGCCCTCCACGAACAGTTAGATGGTGTCCACGCACATTGGGCACCTGCGTTACTGAGTCCATCGACTCAAAGGCTAATTTCTTCTGGAAGCACCCTCACAGCCACACCCGGAAATAATAGTTCACCCGCTATCCAGACATCCTGTGGCCTAGTCAAGCTGACACACAACATCCACCATCACAGCGGGCTTCTTAAACTCCAACAGGAAGGCGAGTCACCTGTCGCAATCCAGTTCTGAGTCTCGGGTCTGGGGCACAGCCTGAGAGTCTGCGTTTCTCACGAGTGCCCGGGGTTTGCCCTGCTGCTGCTCGTCTGTATAGCACGCGCAGGGCAGCCAGGTTTGGAGCACTGGACTTGGAAGACAAGGTCAGGAAGAAGTGGATGCTAAGTCTATGTCCGTGGCAGTGGTCCAAGCCCAAACAGGAGTCTATCACAAAATGCTGAGCGTACCTCTGCATCACACTTAAAGAATTGCAGTGAATTGTCTGCTTGTGTCTGTCTGCAAGGGCATAAAAGACCCTGTGGCTCCCGAGAATCTACAAGATGACAGTCCTGATCTAATGATGTTCTCTTCTTCCTCATCCCGGCATACCCCTGCCTGTGACTCCCACCCGGGCCCTATCTTGAGCCAGCCACTGCGGGCCTGGCCGCGGAGGTCACCTGAGCCTTTGCTGTCACCCCAGACTCACCCAACAGTTCCCACACCGAGTTAATGAGTTCTCAGCCGGGACACCAGGTCCTGCTGTGGCCCCCCAGACACAAGGGGGACACTAGCATCTTTCCTCCCTCCTGCCAGCCCCCCAGCCCCGTGGCTGCACCCAGATGGTTGAAAGCAAGAGCTCCCCTTTCCACTGCTCTACAGAGAGGCAGAAGGTCAGCAGTTTCTACAGGAAAGGGAGACAGTGCCTTCCAGGGACATTAATTTTTCAGTTTGTGTGTTCAGATGTGTGGCAGCTTAAGGCTGACAGGCAGGACTGCAGGCCCCTGTCAGCCTCACGGCTCAAGGATGGCTCTGGGTTTAGATGTAATTTCATTCCAGGCGCAGCTCTCTGGCTAGGATTGCTGAGCCTGGATTTGGCAGGCAGGGAGGATGGCGTCTGCACTGCTGTGGCCCCCCAGTCCCCCAGCCCCAGTGCCAGGGGGTTTGCAGACAGGACCCCATTGAATTAACCATCGCCACTTTCTGAGGGGTGGTTTGTACCATCCCCAATTTAGAGAGGAAAACGTGGAGGTTCAGGTAGGTTCCTGACAATGTCAGGAGACTCTTCTATTCTCATTCATTCTGGGCATTGAAGATATGGTGACCACCAAGACAGACACTGTCTCCGCCCTTGTGGGGCGACCTTTTCTAGTTGGGGAGACTAAAAATGCAATGAGACAAATAATAAAAATAATTCAAGTTGAGAAGCAAGCGATCATGGGCAGAGAAGGTAGGTGACAGGTGGAGATGTACTTTAGACCGAATGTCCTGGACGGCCTCTGAGAAGGCTCTGAGCAGAGATTAGAAGAAGAGAAGCCAGGCATATGAAGCACGGGGGTGGGGCGGGAAGCATTCCCAGCAGAGTACATGGCATGGGACAGGCTGCGATGGAAGAACAACCTTGAGAAGCCCAAGAACAAGAAGGAAGGGGCACGTTGTTGTCGATGGTGATGGAGGAAAGAGGAGGAGGCAGGTAGGGCCACAGCACAAGACCTTGTGGACTGTAGTGGTGACTTTCCATTGTTTTGGCATAAAACTCATAACATGTGGGATTTCACCCAAGGTCTCCAGATTTCAAAGCCTTGCTTTTTCCCATGACAGCAATGGTTTTCAAAGATACCTTTTCAAAGCAGTGGAACCCTTTTATCAAATGGAACCCTATGAAGAATGCTCCAAAATGCAGCATTGTGTCTGGGAAACCCTGAGGATGTAATGGGAGCACCTGGCGCGAGCAGCCCTTCTGATAATTGCGTGGTTCTCCATTTCAGGTGCCGTGATACAGCACCCCAGGTAAGGAGCCCTCCCCAGGAGGCTTGACAGCAGCAGCCATCGGGAAGTCATCCAGATGTCAAGATCATGGGCATCCTTCTTCCCAAGTGAACTCTGATGCATTGTCCTCTTGAAGTTAAGCCTAGTCTGACGTTGCTGGCATCCCCAGAAGAGAGTATTTCTGAGAAATGAAAGTGAGGCCAAAAGAAGGGGGGGCATCCTGATTCCTGATGATGAAATCTGTGCTCCTAGATACAACTGCACCTGAAGCTAGATCGACCATCAGCGTTTTCAGTTCATCTGAGATGATACATTAATATTTATGGTTAAGCCAGTTGCGATTGGATTTCTGCACTTGTAATCGAAATGAGGTCAATTAGGTGCCAGATACAGTTTCTAATCCAGAGGGAGGCGGCAACAATAATGAGTCCAGGAAAGAGTCCTCTGAGCCGAAGACAAGGGGGAAGTGAGAGAAGACCAGGTTTGAAGTGAATGATGAGGAGCGAACTCAGGGTCACAGAGAACAGAGCTCTCGGTGCTCCAATTCATGCCCGGAGGGTGAAGCAGGGGCGTGTGAGAGCCGGTTCAGAGTCTCAGATCCTGAGTGATCGCCCCGCCCCATTCATCAAGTCGACACAATGTATCAAGCACCTGCTAAGCGACAGGCGCTGTCCTAGGTGATGAAGGTAGGACAGTGATTGCAACCCAGGTCTTCCTCCCGTGGACTACTGGGGAGACACATTCAAAAAAGTAAAAAAAAAAAAAAAAATTAATCAATTCTATAAATGTTAGAGGGCGATAAGTGTCACGGATGAAAATAAAACAGGGAAGGGAAAGGGGAGAGCTGTGGAAGGGTGGAGAAGCCTAATTTTACACAGGATGGTCTGGAAAGCCTCATGGAGAAGGTGGTCTTCGGGCACAGCTGACGGAGGTGAGGGGCGGCAGACCCCGGGGGGAGCCTTCCCAGGCAGAAGGAGCAGCAAGTGCAACAGCCCTGGGAGAAGTGCTGGCCTGGCATGTCGAGGGACAGCAAGACGGCAGGGTGGCTGCAGCAGGGATGCAAGAAGACACGCCAGAGGACAGTAGGGCCTTCTCGGCCATCCTGGGGGCCAGCGTGGGATGGGCCATGGCTGGAAGGTTGAGAGCAGAGGAGGGACACAATTTGGCTTCTATCTCAACAAAACCCTACACTGAACACAGGCTCTAGCAGAGGGGCAGGAATGGAAGCAGTGAGACCAGGTCACCTTCACCGGCCTCTGCGCACGTCCTCTGCCTGGGAAGCCCACAACTGCCTCACTTCCTTTCCAATCCCAGCCTTTCTTTGAGAGACATCTTCGGTGCCACCTCCTCCATGAAGTCCTCCTCCTTTCCCCTCACTGAATGCACATCCTCCCTTCATTTGAAACCCCAGGTAATAGTAGCTTATTGAGCAGTCACTATGTGCCACCCGCACAATTTGTCTAATTATTTAATTTAACTGGCTCAACAACTCTGTGAGTCAAATGACATTGAGAGAGGCTGTCACCTGCTTGAGCTTATTCAGCTGGAGAGAGGAAGCACTTGGCAATTCCAATCACTTTCTTGGAGGCTGTGGCTGCAACCAAATATGTCTCTTGCCCCTGGGGCCTTTGCTTTGCTTCCCCTTTCACTATGGCTACCAAACGGATGTCTCAGCTGGCACGTGAGGTACTGTAGGCAGGGACCGAGTCTCGATTCCCACCGCATCCCTGTGACTATTCCCAAAGCCTAGAATATGGTAGCCTCTCAATAAAATGTCGTGAAAGTAAATTGCACTGAATGAGAGAAACCCACATATCCGGAACGCTCGTATCTGGGCTGCTTTTGACAAGTTAGTGTATTTAAAAGAAATAACGAGTTATGTCCTGAGTGCTGGCCACACTCCACTCCCCTGTATCTATTCCTGCACCTTCAGGCAGGACCTCACGACATGGATAATGAATCTGAGGCCCTTTTGTTATACGCGCTGCTGTGGCTTTATGAATTGAGCGGGAGATGAAAATGGATTTTGGAGAAAGACAAACACATTCTGGTAAGTGTCAAAATGAAGGAGAAATTGATGTTCACCTTGAGATTTACGTTCTCAGAACCTCCAATTCCAAGGGTTTGAACGTGGGATTAAGAAAAAAATCCCTTATTGCTGTTTTGCCTTCGTGGTAGGGGACATGAGTCCCAGGCAGGCTGGGTCCTTGGCAGGGACGGTCTGGTGAAATCAAGGCTTTGGCAACGGTCAGAGCAGCGCTCTCAGGGTGAGGGGCTCACAGGGGCTGGGCCGAGAGAGCGATGCTGGGGTGAGAGTGATTGCAGGGGGTGAGTGGTTAGCTCGGGGGCAGGTGGTCAGGCTGCGAAGTGCTAGGCAGGGGTGCCAGGAATCAGGTAGTCCGACCTTCTTGGCAGAGCAGTGGGGCGAATGGAGCCCTTTCTGGCTTTATGTTACACAACACGGGCTCACACCCCAGTACCACCACCGATCTTGGGAAACGGCTTAATCTCGTGGAACCTGAGTACACCCGTCCATAAAATGAAATAATGGTACCGTTTTCATAGCATCATAGGGAGGCATTAAATAACAAGCTGTAGGAGCTCGATGGGTGTTAGTTTCTTCCTTTTTTTCCTTGTTCCTTCTGTTTCCTCCTATATCCAGCTCTATTCAGCAAAGGCATTGAAACAAATAGTTAATTATATAATGCCAGGGCCCAGTTCCTGGATTTAGGGCTTGGGCACATGGGGCAGGGAGTCAAGTCGCAGGCAGGAGGCTAGGGGAGGCCTTTGTCTGAGCTGCAGGAACTCAGAGTATCAGGGAAGTCTGAACACTTCCGGCACCAAATATATGGGTTTTTCCACACTGACAACCAGTTCTTGAACTCTCTGGGTACCAACTGGGTGTCCTACAATTCAGTTCAATTCTGATGCTAACTACCCAGCGTTAGCGCAGACTCCACAGGTTAAGGGCTCAGTCCGACAAAACTGCCCCCACTTCAGACGTCGGTCGCAAGTCCCAGGTTGCCACCGCCCAACTGGTATATATTGGGGGTTCCCATTCTTCTAAGTGAAGTATCTCAAGAATGGAACAACAACCCCCTCCGGTACTCCATACTAAATGGGAGCTAATCAGTCAACACTTATGTGCACATATGGTAGTAAAACTCAACCGAAATCGAGTGGTTGGGAGAGGGAAGGAGGGGATGGGTCAATTCACAGCCAACGGGCACAATGCACACTATCCCGGTGAAGGACACACTTATAACTTTGACTCAAAATGTACAAAAGCAAATTATGTAACCCAAACCCTCTGTACCCCTTGGTATTCTGAAATTTAAAAACCTGGGAGTTCCTATGATCTCTTCCTCATGTTTGCTAATTTGCTAGAATAGCTCACAGAACGCGAGAAAACGCCTTGCCTACTGTGATTGGTTTACTATAAAGGATACAACTCGGCTACAGCCAGGTGGAAGAGGTGTCCAGGGTGAGGCAGGAGGGGAGGCATGTGAGAAGCTCTCCACCCAGTCTCCCCACTCCCTATGCCACATGCAGATCAATCGCTGCGAACAGACCCCAGGCAGCTTCCCCGGCCCCAGCAACTCGTTATTTACACACAAACGAGGCTGAGTCTTTGTTTAAGCTGAGCTACCACAGCAGATAAAAGCATGCGTGCTTGCGGGCATGCAGGCATACGTGTGCATGCACACACATGCGCACACACTTGCACACGCCCGGAGGCAAGCATCGCCCGCTCAGTCAATCGCGTGTGAAATGTCAGCCTGCCCTTCCTGGGAGCGTTTAGACACAGCGTGAAGAGCCCTTGATGAGGGAAGTTGTTGGGGGTTTTGCTTTCTGCAAAAGCTTCTGTCAGTAAGCTTAGCATTTATTATTATTATTATTTTCTTTTCTCCAGACAATGAGAATCTTCTTTCTGCAGAGAGAGGAAAACAAATACATGCCCGTTTATTAGGTAAGTAAAGTAACATAATTGCAGGCGTTTTGTGTCTGGGGCGCCAGCCTGGCTTTGCCACTGCGCCATGTGAAGCTGTTTGAAAACCTTGGTTCTCGCTAGACTTTTCTGGCCCCATCTCCCTTTTGTTTGAAGAGATAAGAATGTTCTTTCCTCCCTGTCCAGCACTGAGATGCCACCCGCTGCAAACCGTAAAATGCACTATTTATAAAGCTCCCTGCTCCAAACAGATACTGGCTTTAGCATTTAATTTAATAGTAACTGATAATTATTAGCACCAAGTGCCGGGCATATTGTAAGCATTGCACATTGTGTGAACTCATCCAATCCTTCATCAGCCTTACGGGGGAGGTTTCACTATTATAAATCCATGTTGTACCTGGAGAAACTGAGGCACAGGGAGACTCAGCTACTTTGCTATCAAAAGTAGCCCAGATGGATCTGCTGGCTTCAGTGTCTGGGTTCCTAGGGCCATGCTGTGATTGCTTGTGGGTGCCAGGGGGTCAGGGCCTAGGGATGGCACTTCCCTAAAATGACCCACTTCCCGGTAATTCTGGGAAGACACAGCGAGAACAGTACACACACGACTGTCCTGTGCTTGCCGGTGGGTACCCCGTCAATGTCACCTGGATCTGGCAGCCGGAGCCACGAGTGATTTTCTCCTCTCTGCGCTGCTGCTTCTCTCTCATTTTTGCTCAAAACAGCTCCAAAGAAATCCTCCAGCTAATGCAACTGCTTCTTGGAAACTCCAATTGTCCCGTTTTCTAATAGGGGCATTTTCACATCATTACCAGGTGCTGGGCTGTTAGTGACTATTATTGCTTTGGGAGGTTTTGCCTGTTGAGCAATTGTGTGGAGTGTCCTTTCTCTTTCCTGTGAGGTTTTTCTTTGTATTGTCACTTGGATGGGGCCCTGACGGCATCTCTCGGGACCTGTCTCCTTGTCCTGGCTCCCGGGCTTCTCCAATGGCCCCAGCTCCCTTCCCTGTGTGGTTTCCAGGAGCCCAGACAGGGACTCACTGGGTGATTCCGATTCACAGAACCCCAGGATCAAGGTGGCAGGGCCCTTAAGCATGTCCCAATTCAACCTTTTTATTCAATCTGTCTCAAACCATTTTTCTTTAATAGTTGAATCTTTTCTCCCAACACAATCTTACATAAGAGAGATCAAAGTCAAGGCCTCTGGTTGAAGAGACAGCAGGGAGCTAAGAGCCGTCCTGCTCAGTCCCCAAGCACCATCCTCACCCTCCAGCCTCCGGATTCCTCTCCTTTCTGTCCCTCCGGGGATGCCCAGGAAGGCGCCTCCCCTGCAGCTCTGCATCCATCGCAGCACCCAAAACCACTGCTCTGTGGGTCACAGGCCTCCTGCTTCCCCGCAGCTCCCCAGAGAGGCCTCCAGCCTCCCTGACCTGGCCCCCACCGCCAGTCCTGCCCAGCTCTCATCCACTGGGCACGCTAAAGCCGTGCGCATCCTCCTAAACTGCAAATCTGGCCATGTCACACGCCTATTTAAAATCCCCCTTCCCTGTCATTTCTCCCTGACCTGAGGATGAAGTCTAAACTCCATGGCAAAGTGCAAAAGATCTTTCTTATCTGAGCCGCTGCTCCGTTCTCCATCTCTCTGTCCATCCAGCTGGATGAACTTTGAGCTGGAATTTCAATGTGCCCCTCTTGCTCTGCGTCGGCCAGGGATACCCATCCCCCTCACTCCCTGCACCTTCCTCCCCGCAGCCAGCCCCTCCCCTGCTCCTAGAGCCCCGTGCTCTCCCAGCCACCCACCTGTGTTGGGATTGCTGGCTTCCTTCTCTATAGCCCTCGTAACCCGTCCTCTCTGAGGGCAACGGCCAGGCCCATCTTGGTCCTTGCTGTATTCCTGACGCCAAGTAATGCTTGGCACAAAAAAGATGCTCAGGAGGTATTTGCCAAACATGTAAATGAGACTCATTCTAGCCCCGCACCCCATCCAGCAATTTCCAGGCCCTGGTCAGGGCTAGGCTATTATAACCGTGACCACCACTTGTGATCCTTTGTCCTGCCTGCAGACTTCACCAGTGACCTCCAGATTTCCTCCAAGTCCCACGGTTTGCTTTTCCTTCCCTGGTCATGACCATCTAGCCACACTCCCTGCTCTCTTCCCTGTGGGGCTTGCAAGATCCCCAGCACCACCAGGGCAGGAGTCTTCTCTGTCTTGCACATTGTGGTGTTCTAGTGCTTGGCACTTAGTAGGTGCTCAATAGACACTTGCTAAGTGAATAAAAACAAATCAGTTCTGCAATTTCTAGAAGAGCACAGGGTCAACACTCCATGGAAAACAGGAGCCTGAGCTCATCTTTGCCCAGTGTGTAGGAACAGAGGCATCCTTAGCCTCTGTGGGCCACTCGTGGAACTGCTTTTTGGTTTGAAATATTGCCAGTGCATAACTACTTCTCTTGGAAACTCTTCTGATGAAATTTAGGTCCCAGTTCTGATACCCTTGGGCTGGGGGAGGGATCCACATGTGTCCTCCCCCATTCTCCTCCCAGCAGCCACAGCGCAGCCCATTCAAGAAGCTTCTCCCAGCTGCCTGCAGGAAAAGAGATTTTCAGCTCTTAGGAGAATTTATTGCAGAGATTAGATGCTGCCAAACTCTTCGATATCAGCTCCCATCTGAGCACAGGCTCAGGTGCAGGAATGAATTCAAGTTGTCTCTTTAGAAGGCTTTTGCAGGCTTCAGGAAGCCCCTGCCTGTCATGGAGGATTGATTCCCAGGATTCAGTATGGCAAGGAAGCCTTGACATCTTTGCCAAGTGTCTCCAAACAGCCCAAGCACAGACTTCACCAAGGGAAAGATGATACTGTCACCTCTGTTTACAGGTTGCAGGACTGAGTCTTCGTAACTTCCCTACAACAAGACTCCCAAGTTCCCACTTAAAATCAGGCAGTTTTATAATGTGGTAACATGATGAGATAGATTAAACTAAAGCACTGTCTTTTTCTAAAAGTGGCAAAGGATATATAATGTGTACATCAGCTTTAGCTGAAGTTTTTTCAATGACAAAACAAAATAATACATAGAAGACAGGAAAGATAGTTCACCTTAATAGAATGTTCAGATGGAGTTTTAAAAAATTGTCAAAGACAAAGCATTTGTAGTAGTGAAAGGCTTTCAGGAGAAAGTGAGATGGAACATGAAATGAATTGGCTTTTGTAGAAGACAGGTCTGGGCTCCAACAATGACCTGGCCAGCTTCTAACCCCCCAGATCAGGTCTTGGTTGTGTCCCTTTCCGTCTCTGTGGGGTGGGTTTAGGGATATCGCAGGGTACGTCTGTTGGTTTTGCATCACAATCTTCCTCTGTGGAACAGCCCTATTCTACTCATCCTCTCAAAAGAAGTCAATTCTCATACCCAACTGAGAGATGGGCACACTTTCCTGTCCAGTGGGAGCTGGGTGGGGTCAGGTGGATTGCATTTGTGGTGCTGATTCTTCACCCCTCCCTCTTATGAATGCCATTGCATTTCTCTCATAAAAAGGGAGGGGAATCTCTTTCTCCATTGCTCACATCGGGGCTACCCATTGTATGCGGTAGAAGTGACGGTGAGTCATTGTGCTGCCAGCCTGGTGTGTCCCCACCTGCTGCTGCTGGACCTCTGCCATCACAGAACAGTCCTATTCTACTCATGCCAGCCTTCGGGAGGAGGAGAGATGTTTGGGGCAGGAGGAAAAGAGATGTTTGGGATGGAGTCGCAGCACTCCAGTTGCCTCGGCTAGTAGGAAACCAACCCCCAGATACATGAGCGAGACCACCCGAGAGATCAGCAGAGCCCCAAGCTGACCCCTAGCCAACCCTAGATGCATGAAGAACACGTTTATTTTTCAATGCCACTGAGGCTTTGTCACTTGATATTTTTGTGGCAGTTTGGCCGATCCAAGCTAGAATTGAAACATTTGCTGGAATGATGAACACAGAGGCGTTTATTTTTCTTCTGATATTGCAATGAGCCTAGAGCAGCTGGTCGTACCATGTCAACTTAGGGAGAGTCTGCCTGAGACTGGAGCCGACACGGAAGAATCAAAATTGAAAAACGGGAAGGAAGAATCCTAACAATGTCTTTGGAGCTCTTGGATCCAGCCAAGTCTAAAACAACTAAACCAGACTTTTCAGTTAAATGGAATGAATTATATCTTTTATTAATATATATATATATATATTATTGCTAGAGTAAACTTAGGTTGGATTTTAAACCCTTGTGATTAAGAAGGTCCTGATCAATAAAGTATCTAAAATGTATTGTCAGTATTAATGAACTGCAAATTGTCCCTGTTGGAAAGACAGAGTCTAGGAACACACTGCTGTTTCCATGAAGTTCTAGGTAGTAATAAAAACAACTTTCTCTATCCTTTCTCGTGCATTTTACTTCCTAGGGTGTCAGGGGCTGCGTAAGCACATTTTGCACCTTGATGAGTTGTAGAGCAGTGACGATGACTGTTGCCCCCACAGGATTTCACCAGTACCTGGAAACAAGGGTGATTCATTTCCTCACTTGGGTGTGGTGACTACAAGGATACAGCAGTTCTGAGAAAGATGTGTCCCGGCTCTTCTCATGTGTCAGGGATGTAACTCACACCGTTGAGGATAGAAACTAACCATTTTAGATCCGAAGGAGAAGGCAAAGATTTATGCCCTCAAAGATTCGTGGTTTGCCAGGAAGGAAACCAAAGCCAGAAAAAGGGGTGAAGGCAGAGCTGGTCCCGGCTGGCACCCCACGCATGGAAAGAAGATGGGCTTTGGGGGCAGCGAGGTGGAGGCTTGAATGTAAGCCCTGTTAACTATAAGCTTGGCCATCTCGGGCAAGCGGCTCAACCGTCTTGGGCCTCCATTTCCACATCTGTACTGTGCCATGCAGGAACAGAAGACGGTTACTTACATTTATTTTGTTATTTATTATTATGATGATGATTTGTTGCTTGCATTTAATATGTATAGATTCTCCCCCTCCAGGAGGAGCTGCTTAATCTTTCTTGTCTCCCCATGCCCCTACCAAGAGTGTTTTACTTCCAAAGAATCAACTATGGGAAGGGAAAATATACTAACCTGACGGTGGAGAAACCTGGCATCATTTCCATTTCTCTCCCACAGGGCCTCAGTTCCTCTAGGTTCCAAGACTTAGGGATCCAGGAGATGAGTTTAAAAGCAGCCTGTCACCTGCAGTGGCTGTCGTGAAACTCTGCATCATCCGTGTGTTGCCTGATGTTTGCTCAATGGAATTTCCTGCTGTGCTTTCCTGGGGAACGCATGCAACCAGAAGTTCATTCAATTATTTATTTGCTTGGCGTCATCTGGATTTAAAAGTATGTGGCTAACATATCCTGGTGAGGGCAGAAAATTCTTATGATTGCCACTTATTGAGCACATACTCTATGCCTGGCATGCGGGTGACATCTCGCATATGTTTTCTCATTCCCTCCTTGAAGAGACACCATGTCAGGGAGAACACCGAAGCTCAGAGAGCTTCCAGAAAGAGAAAGAGCTTGAACTTTGTTTGAAGCAAGTTCTTTCTGACTCCAAAGACTATCTTCTTAACCCCTAAGTCAAACTGTTCTAGCATAGATTGTTAAAGCTCAAGAGGTTCTTTAAACATTATGTAAAACAGAGATCAGAAAACGGTGGTTTGCGAGCTGAATCCCATCTTCAACTCACGGATGGCTTTAGTCTGGAGCTGCACGATGCGTTTGTTGTTGTTTTTCCCTTGGTTGTTGCTGTTGTTTTCTTTTTAGATTGAATTAATTGCCACCATTTGAAAACAGGGAGATTTCACTTTGAAATATCAGGCTTTCATTTCCTTCAGGAAAGAAATGGAGGCTCCGGACACAACGGGTGTCCATCCCTGCCTGAGTCCTGAGTCCCATGCAGATCAGTGTTCTCTTCATAGCTCACGGCCGCCCCCAGCCCACTTTCCTTGTTTACTTTCTCTGCCTGGAAAGTTTGCACCACCTGACTTAGTCCAATTTACTGGAGAGAAATCTGTCACTCAGAGAGAGGTAGTGACTGGTCAGAAGTCACACAGCAAGTGTAAGTCAATGTTCGGGGCGGGGGGTACTCATTTATGTTGTTGGAGCTGGTCCCAGGTGTGGCCAGAGCTCCCTGGTTCTCAGACTCCCTGTGCCTCTTGTCCCTTTCTCTCCTCCATGGCTGACCTGTTCCAGCCTCTTGCTGGGTCGCATTCTCTGGGCCGCACGTTCTCTGCTTGGGCAGCTCGAGGGAGGCTGGCTGCTCTCAGGGTATTTTCACACTTTATGTGCAAGATGCGTTTCTGCTAAGTACCCTCAAAATGAATAAGGGTTAAACCTTTCCTCTCGGGAGGATGGAAAGCTGGCTGGAGATTTTTGAAATTTAATTTCATCTTAAAAGAAAGAGAGAGAGAAAGAGAAAGGGAAGAAGGAAAGGAAGGAGAATCACACACTTGAGAGTATGATGTCTGTGATGTTTATTCCTTTCCTTGGTTAGTTCTCTTTAATTCCCACCACCAATAACTCTGTTTCATCTTCTTCCAGAAAAGCAGGTAGAAGTGTGAGTCAGCTCCCACAGCTAGTCTCTAAGCCAGCCCTGATTTAAGGCAGGACGTATAAATGGAAACTCCCTGGGAGCTCAGTGCCAAGGCAAAGAATTTGCAGGGGAGATCTCAAACCCTCTCTAACACTCTCTAATCTTAAAAAAAAAGTATTTTTGTAATTTATTTTTGTATCATAAATAGAGGTGAATTGAGCATCCATTCACAGTTTATGGGCCCCATTAATAAAAGGAGTATCTGTGAGTGCACCACCCTTCTTAAGAAATATTAATAGACTTTTTCGCACAACTTAGTAGTTCTGTGTGCTTCTGTCTGATTCCAATTCTCTTTTTCTCTGTGCAAGATACAGCTTTCCTGAATTTTGTATTATTTTATTTATTCACTCATGCAATCATTCATTTCTAATCTTTTGTTATGAAAATGATCAAATATGCACAAATTAGAAGTAATAGTACAATTGAATAAAATATATCTACAACTGGACAACTGGATGCAACAACTTTTAAATGTCTGGCCTTTTTACTTTTTGCCTTCTCTGTCTTTTTGCTGACCCACTATGTAAGCATTTTATTTTGTAAATTATCAACTATATATAAAAGCAGAGAGTCAGATAAAGTGAATCCAATCCAGCTTCAGTGTCCTCACTTTGTGGGCAATCTTATTTCACCTGTTCTTTCCGTCATTCCATACCTGGTCTGCCCCACATCTGGATTGTTTCTGAAGCAAATCTCAGACTTTATGTCATTTCATCTGTAAATATTTCAGTCTGCGTCTCTGAAAGATAAGAATTCCTTTAAAAATGTAATCACAATGTTACCCTCACATCTAAAACAATAAATGCTTTCCTTTTTTTTTTTACCAAATACTTATGACATGCATCCGCAGAAGGTAAGAACACCGTCCTCATAACTCAACATCTTCATCCCTTCTAATAAAATAATACTTATCCTCTAATATCATTTAATGTCAAGTTCACATCAAACATTTCCCAACTGTGTGCATTTGTTTTTAATAACCTCTTTATTTTAGAATAGTTTTAGATTTATGGAAAAATCGGGAAGATAGCATAGACAGCTCTCATACACCCCAAATGTTTCCCCTATTATTATTATTAATAAAATCCTGCATTAGTATGGCATTTTGTCATAAGTAATGAACTAATATCGATATGTTTCTATTAGCTAGAGTCTATTTTCTACTTAGAGTTTGTTAGTTTTTACGGTATGTCCTTTCTCTGTTCTGTGATCTTATCCAGGGACCCACTTTGCATTTTGTCATCATGTCTCCTTAGGTTCCTCTGAGCTGTGGCTGCCCCCACTTGGTTTTTCTTTTCCTTTTAATCGAGAACAACATCTCCTCTATTCTCTCAAAGAATGACTCACATTTTGGATTTCTCTACACATTTTCTTGCGGTGGCCTTTAACTTGTTCTTCTATCCTTTGTAGTTCTTAGAAACTGGAAGTTAGAATCAAAGGCTCGATTAGATTCAGGTTAAATATTCTTGCCTAGAATATTTCATAGGTGACTCTGTGTCTTTAGCAGCACATTTGCTATGTTCTGCCTCACAGCAATGGAGACTTAGGGTGGAAAAGGTGGGAGAAGGAAAGGCAGGACTGACAAGTAAGAATGCAAAGCCCACAGTAAGAGTGAAGGTAAGACTTCAAGACTTCCTCTCCTACAGTTCTGCTGCAGGAAGTTATTCCAAATGCCTCTTATGTCTTGCTTTTCTGTTCTTGAACCTTGTTCACTAAAATTCACCCAAGTCTACTTGTTAATTTGTAGTAGTGGTAAGATGGAATTATTTTGTTTTCTTACCTTAGACTTTGGTTGGATGAATTTATTCATGAATTTGCATTAATTTGGGCAGAAGTCACCTATTAAGAAACTGCACGTATTTGCCTCAAGACTTTCTAAATATCTGGGGCTGATTCGATACCCTTACAAAATATTTTGATATAACTCTGGAAAGGTCTCCAGCTTAATTTCTATTTTCCTTTTACTCATTAAAAAAATAAATGGATTATAATGTTAGTTATATGAAGCTACACATGTATGCCATTGCATAGAACGAAATACACACACTCACACACACACGAGTGAATGGGTAAATGGTAAAATCTGAATTACTATATAGTTTGTGCCAATGCCAATTTCTTGATTTTGTTGTTATCCTACAGTAAGGAAAGATTGGCAACATGGGGGTGCAGGGTGAAGAATGCATGGGGTCTCCTGGCGGTATAGTTCTTGGCATTTTCCTGTGAATCTCTCATTATTCTAAATAAAAAGTTTAGAAACTAAATTGCAACAATTCATATTCTGGATTTTGTGGCCAGTACAGAAGGACAAGATAAAGAAATGAGTTAAATTTTTAGATGGGAAGCAATGCAATTATCATTATTTGCAGATAATATGGCTGTCTACTTAGAAAATTGGGTAAAACATGTTTTGAACTATTAATAATATAAGAGCTCAGTAAGGTACAATATAAAAGATTAATGGATACCATTCACAATAATAGCAGCAAAAACAAATTAAAATACCTAGGAGTATACTTTACCAGCACTGTACAGGACCTACAACAAGAAAACCACTACATTTATTAAGGGATATAAAAGATGACATAAATAAAGCAAATGCAACAAGAGATGACGATCTATATTTATTATTTAAAAGGCAGCCAATTATTTTTGATTGCTTTATAAAAGACAGTACTGGGCAGTTGGTGAAATTTGAATAAGGTCTGTAGATTAGAGTGTTATATCAATGTAATTTCTTGCTTTTGATCATTGTACTATGGTTATATAAGAGGATGTCCTGGTTTTCAGGAAATATGCACAGAAATATTTAGAAGTAATGGGGCATCATATAATTTATTTCAAACAGTTCAGAAACTAAAAAATAATAGTTATATATATATATATATCCTTATCTGTATTTACCTATGTGAGTATATTTATATATTTAGAAAGAATTGGAATGTGATTTGGGGAATCTGGGTGAAGAGTGTACAGATCCCTTTGATCATTTTTACAACTTTTCTGTAAACTTGGAATTATTTCACAGCAAAATGTTTTTTAAAAGTAGCCAATAGAAGAACAAGAAGGAATAATGTAATTCTGAAATATAGATGGCTTAGGAGGAGAAGGAGATGGTATGGCATATGCGATATGAACTATAACATTTAGTGCCAACGTGACAATAAGTGTATTCTAAGTATGGCATGTTAATAAATAGAAGTGTCTGTGTACCATAGCATGTTATGGTAGTGATCATCAGAAGAAATAAAACCATGATGATTTAAAAGTTGTCCACGGATCATTGCACTTTGGATGCAGAGCAGTGAGGTGGGAGATTTTTGCTTTTTCGTCATTAACTCTTCTGATCTGTTTTCTCATCCATGCATCCTGTTGATAAAAACGACAGTGTTGATTAGCAAGCACAGGATGAATTATTCAATGACTAGTCCTGCGGTAAGTAATTAGGAGGTATAATAAAAAGGCAATGCTCACATTTGAGTACACTCAATACTCACATATTGAGGATGTGTTTTCACATCTGAAAAAGATCTGTGGGAAAGAGAAACTTATTGACACTTGGTGGAAGGAAGACCCAGCATTTCTGGAGATAAAATGACAGTGCATCAACAACACCCAATAGGTGTATGCTTCCCCCTTTCCTACACCCAGCAAAACTCTCAGAATATATCCTCAGGAGAGAAATTCACAAATGGTGGGAAAGGAACATATATACAAAGATTTCCCTTGCAGTTCTACGTAAGTACAACAGCAACCATAATATACCTAAATGCCCAAAACCCAGGGCGCTGTCTGGGGAAACCACTTGCTGCAGGAGTAGGAGGATTCCAAGGGTCTAGAGGAAGAAAGAGCTACACTGTGGAAGCAGCCTGAGTCCCTGAACAACTGTGTGGAGGAGATCCTTCTGCTGAGCCACGTGTGATATGAGAAACAAACTAAGATTCCAGAACTGCTTTGTAGCAGGCAGCCCACCCTGACCAACAGACCTCATCTTCTGTCCCTTTGGGCTTGCATTGGGTGCTTTACCTGTGTTCTTTGGCTTGACAAAGTAGTTCAACTGCTGGCTTTCAACTTGGTCTTGCTCTGCTCATCATTGATAGAGCACAGTGGGGATAGAACATTAAACACCTTCTTTCAATCTGATTTGCATGTTCCTTTTGCTATGAAAATGTTTATTGTTTCAGAAAGGGCAAAGATACCAGTGAAGTATGATTTAATGGGAAGGTGACTAACTAGGACTGGGGGATAAGAATGAAGGGATGAGTTATTCTTTCTTCACTGTATATCCTTTTGTATTTTTAAAATTTGGAACCATGTAACTCATTAAAAAATACACATTTTTTGAAGTACAGATATCAATGTCAGCCCACTATGGTTTCAGCTTTTTCTGGGGGAAGGACTTCCTACTGTTAATATTTATGATTTTATCTTATACTCCCAGCATATAGTCTGGCATGAAGCAGGTAGCCTTGCATGGTGGCTAGGAATGCAAATCCAGAACCAGGCAGATGTGGATTAAAGTCTGGCTACTACCAATTACTACTTGTGTGACCATGAGCATGAGTCTTCGTTTCTCCAAGTCTCTGTTTCTTCTCCCATAGTGTGACATAATGCTGGGACCTATGTCACAGGATTGTTGGAAAGAGTCTGTCTTAGTGTGCTTTGTGCTGCTATAACAGAATACCACAGGCTGGGGAGTTTATAATAGCAATGTATTGGCTCACAGGTCTGGGAGCTGGGAAGTCCAAGAGTAAGGGATGGGCATCTAGTGAGAGATTTCTTTCTGAGTCACAACACATGCTGAGTCACAAGGGCAAAGAGAGGGTGACAGAGAGAGAGAGAACACACGTGAGAGGGGCCAACCCACTCCCACAATAATGGCATTAGTCCATTTATGGGGGTGCAGCCCTCATGACCTAAACACCTCTTCAGGTTCTACCTCCCAATGGCAATTAAATTTCAACAAATTTCGACATGAGTTTTGGAGGGAACAAACATTCAAACCATAGCATTCCACCCCTAGTCCCTGCAAAATCATGTTCTTTTCACATACAAAATACATTCATTCCATTCCAATAGCCCCCCAGAGTCTTAACTCATTCCAGCATCAACTCAGAAGTCTGAAGTCCAGAGTCTAGTCTGAGTACTGTCTAAATCAGATATGGGTGGGACTGAAATCCTGATTCATCATAAGGCAAATTTCCTTCTAGCTGTGAGGCTGTGAAATCAAATATGTTATCTGCTTCCAAATAACAGTGGCAGGACAGGCATATAGGATAGACATTCCTATTCCACAAGGGAGAAAGGCAAGAAGAAAAGGTAACAGGTCTCAAGTAATGCAAAACCCAACAGGGCAAACAACATTAAATCTTAAGCCTCCAGAATAGTCTAGGACTCCGTGTCCCACACTGGGGCTGGGTTGGGCCCCCAGGTCCTCGGGCAGCACTGCCTCTATGGCCTTGCTGGGCCCAGTCCACCCAGTGGCTCTCACAGGTTGCAGTCTTGTGTCCGCAGCTCCCCCAGGCTCGTAGCTCTACAGCTCTGGGGGCTTGGCGGTGGCCCTACACTCATGGGCCTAGTGCGGACTCTCTGCAGCAGGTCCGAGTCCACAATTTTGCTGGGCAATGCCTTATCGGGGGATCTCTGAGATAGCTCTGCTCCAGAGACAAGTCTCTGCCTGGACCCCCAGGTTGTCCATGGCAGCCTTTGAAATCCAACTGGAGGCTGCCTTGGCCCCATAACCCAACTCTGCGTGCCTGCAGAATGAGGGTCTCTTGGATGCCCCCAAGGTTTGCTGCTTGGATCCTTCTGAGTGATTGCACAAGCCTCATCTGGGGACACTTGAACTATAGCTGGGGGCGGCCAAGAAGTGCTGTGTCGGAATGCTGAGAGTGGAGTCTCAAAGCAGCCCTGGGCAGGGAGCCCATGGAGGTTGCCCCAAGCCCATCCCTGAGCTTCTAGAACTCCGGACCTGTGATGGGAGGGGGTAGCCCCTCAGCAGAGACAAACTCGCAAACTATAGCAGACTACATGAATCACTGGGTGCTAACCTGACTTGGCACCGTGTCTGACACGGAGAAACAGTTCAATACATGTTTGCTATTGTAATTAGACATTGAGTAAAGGTTTTTTGAATTCCTACTGAACTGAACAGCCAGATCCTTTTCAAAATTAAACAAACAAACAAAAAATAACCCAAACATCCACACATCCTGAATTAGTGCTGTCTAGGTTAGTTTGTCTGAATTTATTTTGACTGCAATACAATCAAACGGCCATAAAACAGCGTGCTGTGGAGAGCACCCGCCCACTCTCTGTCCTTTTCATCCTGTTTGACGCGTATTGATAGCCATTTAGAAAGAGTGTTTATTTCCTGTGCAATCATATTTTCAGAAAGAGTGGACAAAAAAGGAGAGCAGTACCACGATAAGGAAATTTTATTAAGAGATTAGTTCGTGTTATTGATACATTACACCAAGAGTCAAGGAAATATACCAATCGATAGATGCTCACATCAATGTTTAATCTACCTTTTGCCCTTTGCTGGGGTATTTAATTAGCCTGTGATTTGGCAAATCGCATGGCGTACACAAGGCAATGAACGTCTTGGAACTCAAGGCAGAAGTGATTATTTTGCTTTTAGCGGCTTATGAAAACGAATGACTGGAAAACGTAGTGATGTGTAGAGAACGGAAAACAGGCAAGATGAGGGCGGCCCAACTCCCCGGAGAAAGCCCGCTCTGAGGTTCCTATTCATTCGTGTGTACATTTGTGTCATTTAACACTCACTGCCACCCTGTGGGGTTGGTTGTTGTCATTTTGCAGATGAGGAAATAAAGATCTGTTAAGGGATTTTCAGTAGCTCACGCCGAGTTTTGCTGTTGGTAAGAGTAGTACTTAGGTCACTGCTCTGCACTGAGTCAGCTCCTTCTACTTGTGGATGTCAAAGCCATTTACTCTGAGATCTGGAAAAGGTTCCCTGACCTTCTGTTTTACCCATCATTGCCCCAGGGACGGCAGGAGCAGAAGTGCTGAAGTTTCCATTCTGGGGGCTAGGAAAAGTGATTGGCAGAACATTGGCCTCTCAAAGATATCCCCATCCTCTTCCCTGGAACCTGTGAATATATTCTGCTGCATGGCAAAAGGGGATTGAGGGTGAAGATGGAATTAAGGCTCCTTTCCAGCTGACTTTGAAGTGACATTATCCTGGATTATCCAGGGGGACCCAACGTCACCACGAGGGTCCTTATTAGTGGACGAGGGAGGCAGGAGAGAGAACCAGACTGCTGGCAGTGTGAGAAGGACGTGGCCTGAGGTCCTGAGGTTGCTGCCGTTGAATTTGGAGGCGGGGCCTTGAGCTCAGGGATGGGTGCAGCCTCTGGACGCTGGACATGGCGGGAACAGAGTCCCCAGGGCCTCTAGAAGGAACTCGGCCCTGCTGGCACTGTGATTTTAACCCAGTGAGCCCCATGTCTGACTTCTGACCTTCAGAATGGTAATAAATTGTGTGATTTTAACCCACTGAGTTTGGTAATTTGTTCTGGCAGCGGTAGAAGCCTCGTACATGCAACATTGCTTACTGGAGTCTCCACCGTGTTTACCCGAAAATAAGACAGGGTCTTATATTTATTTTTCCTTAAGAAGACACCCTAGGGCTTATTTTTAGGGGATGTGTTCTTTTTTTTTTTTAAGTAGGGTACAACAATTGACATTTATTCAAATATAGTTAATTCGTCTTTTTCTGGAACATCATCATAACTCTCCAAACCCTGAATTCCATCCTGAATTTCTTGCGACTCTATTTCCTTTAGAAACATTGGCCCCAATCTCTCACGTCGAGCAATAGAGCTCTCATGGGGCAGATGAGAAGGGCTGCTCATCTTCTTTACCGACGAAATGCATGGGTTGTGCAGATAAGCTGCGTAGCCACGCCCATCACTAGGTCTATTTTCGGGTTGGGGCTTATGTTGTGCCAATGCTTAGAAATCCTGCTAGGGCTTATTTTATATGAGGTCTTATTTTTGGGGAAACACGGTAACTGTCCTTGCATCTGAATTTGCTCTTCACACCGTCCTGCCCATCTCTTGGAAGGAGACATTTCTAGTCTGGTCAGGTCCTGGTCTAGAGCTGTGGCTGGGCCAGGTCTACTTGTGGGTGGGATAAAAGGTAATCGATGCAAGTCTCTCTGAAGTTTGTTCCTGCCTTCTACTCCTCACAGAATGTAAGTCCTAAAATGCAATCCTCCACGGGAGAAAGTCTGCCCAGAGCACGAACTCTCTCTGTTGCTCTGCTTGTGTGCACTCTCACCCCTCGGATCTGCTGTCCCTCGAGATGGCCAGCTTGCAGCATAATTTGAGCTTAGGTGAGGGGAAGAGGGGGACCCCTCACGATGACAGATCTCAACTACACGCTCCAGCTAGTTTATGCTCATGAGCTGCTCTGGCGTTTCAGGTTCACGTCCAATTTATATGGCAGTGCACTCTGATTCCTGTTTTTCTTTATCCTTTGTGTTTATGGGTCTCTTGGTGCTCCCATGGGAGAAGAGCATGTGGTTTGGGATGGCATGTAGGCATCTGCCTCAGCACTATCTTAATTTCTCGGAGATTCCACTTTAACTCTAAGACGCACTCACTCCTTTTGTCTGTTTTCTTCCCAGTCCACCAGCTAGCCGGGGAGGAGGCTGCCTTTGCATCCAAGGGCCTACAGTGTGGCTGTATTGAGAGAAGGTGGCTCATGTGAGGCTGCGAAGTTCCATGATCTGCCTTCTGAATGTGGGGGGCCTGGTAAAGCCAGGGGTGCTGTTCCAGTCCGAGTCCCAAGACCTGGGAACCAGCTGATGTTGCAGACCCCGGTTCAAGGGCAGGAGAAGACTCACGTCCCAGCTCAGCAGGCGGACAGGAGCAAAAGGCTCAAAGTCCTCCTTCCTCTACTTTCCTGCTCTATCCAGGCCCTCTGGAGGGAGTAATGCCCAGCCACACTGGGAAGGGCAATCTGCCTTAACTGAGTCCACTGATCCAAAACGCTAATCTCACCCTGAAACGCTCTCACAGGGGAACCCAGAAATAAGGCACAGTCAAGTCTACACATGAAATTAACCTGCCACCCAGGTCTTTGGAGGGCGTTCAAAGGGACGGTGACATTTCCGATGACATTCTCATACCTGGCAGTACTGTAACCTCCAGCACCACCTGTTCACATCCAACCTGCCCTTCCAGATCACACTGAACTGTCACCTCCTCCAGGAAGCTCTCTTTCCTCCTCCAACCAGATGTGAGCTCCTAGAAACCACTCCCCACCGATGCTTTCCTTCCCACAACACTAATCAACGAGAAACTATGTTCCCAAGTGGTTAGAAACAAACATAAAACTACAGATAAATGGGACTTTGCGGTCACACAGCCTGGGGCTGACTTCTGTCCTCCTCGCTCACTCCTTTGTGTTCTTGGGAAAGTTGCTTACTGTCTCTGAGTGTCAGTTTCCTCATCTGTAACAGGAGGATGCGGATGTTATGAGAACAGAACGATATAATGCCTAGAAAGCTGATTACCTGTCCTGTAGGAGATGCTTGCTCATCGTCGGTCATGACACCAAGTATTATTATTTAAACAACTTGGAGACACAGTCTAAATCCTACTACGTTTCCTGTCTAGCAAACAATCTTTAAGTCAACGGATGGCCGTGCTCACTGTGATTTCCCTGTACTGCAGCCACAGGGCGCCTCGGGGCCCCCGTCCGGCACCTGAAGGAGCCCCCATCTCCCTAGGCTCCCTGGCTCGACCCTTCATCCCCGAGCACTTTCCCCAGTTCCCTGGGAGCCCCTCCCTGCCACCTGTAGGGCTGCAGCATCTCTGATTTGGCCGCCTCCCTCACTGTGGCGAATTACCTCCTTCCCGTGCTGTTTGTCAGCGGGGAGGATTTATGGCAGAGCCAGAGCTCTCCTTGGAGACTTTCATCTTCCCTGTGCTCGCAGGCCGTCCACCACCCCTCCTCCCCGGCCCCATCCATCAGCTGCCTGGGCATCTGTATATCATCCCACCTGCGCCCTCCTCTGTTACCTTTTCTTCCGAGTTTGCTTCCTTTGAGCCAGACACAGGTAGGGGTGGCGGTAAAGATGCACCGCCAGGCTGGCTCTGGGGGTCGGGGGGGCAGGGAATCGCTGAGACTCTGTAGGAACAAGCCTTCCCGTTCCCGCTCCTCCACAGCTGAAATATGGTCTCGGGGAGCTCTAGAAATAGACCCCATCCTCTCTTCCCGATAGAATTGAGCCATCTTTTTCCTGGTTGCTGCCTGCCACCTGCGCTGAAAGGTTAATCTGTTCCCCTTCTCAACTAGTCCATTTATCATAGGGAAGTGGTCTGTTGTGGAAAATATTGATCAAAGGCCTGCCAGGTCCTCTGCTGGGTTGAAATTGAGTGTTGCAGTCAATCAATGGCTTGGCATTTGGTGTGGAGAGGAGGCAGTGGCCTCCGCGGGGGGCGAGGCTGATGGATGGAGGGAGCGGGGTTGGGGGGGGTCCTTCCACTGCCTCTCTTGGTTGGCCTAAAGGGCTGGTGCAATCACTGCAGTTGGGTGGGACTAGGAATCACTGGTGGGTGGTCTTAGGAGCCTCACAGATGGGGACAGGCTTTGTGGGTTGACATGAGGGAAAAGTGTCTCAACAGAGTCTATTGGACTGGGCTCCTGCTGTGAAATTGACACTGAGAAAATTCAATGCAATTGAGCTGGTAGGAGTGGGCTACACTCTTTGCAAGGAAGTCTTCATTTCCAGAAATGCTGATAACCTCCTTGCGCAAGTTATGCCATAATTCAGTATTAACTGTGGGCTCTCATCAGTAATTTGAATCCCTCCTTCCCTCCCATCCTTCCTTTCTTCTTTCCTTCTTTCCTTCCTCCCTCCCTTCCTTCTTTTCTTCCCTTTTTCCTTCCTGATTGCCTGCCTGCCTTGAATACCTGCTACCAGGCACTTTGCTAAGCACTAGGAATAGGGAGAAGGACTCATTCTTATGTGGAGAAAGGTTCTTTAGTAGGAAATTGTCTTACCATTCCCTAAGCTCTCCATTGGAGGATGGCCAAGGTGAGGCAACTGAAATGGGAAGACTTACTCTGCTTAGGGGACTAGCATAGTCAGGAAGGCTTCAAGGAGGAGGTGGCTTTGAGCAGTGTCTTAAGAAAAGGACCAGGAATGCATCAAGAAAGGCGGTGTGGGGTGGCGATGGGAGTGTGCACGTAGAAAGAACCACTTATGCAAAGAAGCCCAAAGGTAATTCAACGTGGCAGGCATAAAAACCATCAGGCCAGAGGGGCAAGCAGAGCCATTTTGTGAAGGTCTGGATGACAGGCTAAGGGACAGTCAAGGGCTTAGCACAATGCAGCCCCAAAGTAGCTATTTGAATTATTTTATTTCTTGTATTATAATTATTGGCATTATTGGTTGTAAGCAACGTGAAACTATCTATACCAGTCAGAGTCTCAGCAGAAAGTAGATAGAACACTTCATATGGGTAATATGAGTAGAATTTAATAAAGGAGCTATTTACAAAAGTGTGAGCACATGCAAAGGAAACCACAGCGATTGGGGGATTGGGCAGCTCCCCAGGGAACAGTAACCATGGGGCACCATTACTACACCAAGCAGCAGGAGAAAGAGCTGCTAACAGACTCCAAAGAGAAAGGGGAGAGAGTGGAAAAAGGAGGAGGGGATTGCTCGGGACCTTTGGTTGAGGTTCCCCAGCCCACCCTCAGTGATCCCACAGGAATCACTCTCCTCCCTCCCTCTGATCTCTGCCGGTGCTCCCTGTTGGCCAACCACGTGGGAAGCTGGAAGCCTTGGGAGCTGGTGACAAAGTCCAGAGGTCAGGCTCTCAGGGTGGTGACCAGGATGGGTGCAGAGAGGTACGTGAATCCAGATGACAAGCAGAAGATGTGCAGCCCACATTTGCACTAAAGAGGGATTCCATCAGATCACCGAGCTGCTTTAGGCATTGCTGACTCCAAGTCACCTCTTAGCCTCGTGTTCCTAGGTGCTGGCTGAATTTTCGGGCTACATAAGATGATCTGATACCTAGGAGCTAACCCATATCCAACCCGTTTAGCAACCCAAGTAGAGAGAGGAGCTATATTTTCTAGAAATTCCAACAATAATCTAGGTTCAACTTGGGCCATTCTTCTACGGGTGAAATGACCCTCACTTAAATATTCTGAGCCTCACTTTTCTCATCTTTAACCCTTTGCACTCGCTTGTTTTCTTCTCGATTCCTTTATTCTACTCAGGATTTAATTTTTTAAATACCCCAGATTTTATAAACCGCGGCAGTAGAATAAAAAACTGGAGTTTCTTTTCATACAAACGTATTTATTTGGATTTTTTTTTATATTTCAAATTATTGATACATTCAAAGAGTAATTTTAATCTCTATAATTTTTGCTAACCGTGTCGAGTCACACTCGACATTCGAGTGCAGAGGGTTAAAATGGAAACAATACCATCATCACCTAGTGGTGCAAACAGAGACTAGAACATAATGGTTAAAAAATGGTGGACTTCAGAGCCACACTACCTGCCTGATTCAAATCCCAGATCCTCCACCTACAGAGCAGTGGCGTTGGCTATGCCTTCATTCCTGTAAGTCTCACTTTCCACATCTGTAAGGTGGGGATAAAAATAGCACATAAGTGCAGCAACTCACAAGTAAGCCTTTAAAAAAATAGCACATAAGGTTGCTCAACAGCAGGGAGATAAAGTGTGAGGATGTTTAGCAGAATGTCTGAAACCTAGTAAGAGTGTAATAAGTGTTAGCTGATGTTTTTGTTGTTATTATTATTGGCCACACTTAGAATCTGCTCAGGTGTGAAACCCCTTTTCTTTTGAGTTTTCAGAAAGAGGATCTTTCCAGCTACCCTGTGAAGACTCCTCTCTGCGGTGATGACACAGGTACAGGGTGTAAATTTCCAACCTCTCATCATGGGAGGGAACAATGATGCTGATTTGCTTTGCCTCTCACGTCCCACTTCTACCTTCTTTCACGAACTTATTTCCTGTTGATTTCAACTCTTCTGGATTGTCGATAGATTCTGCTCAGCTGCAGTGGTTGGTCTCTCTGGCCTGCAGAGGCTGGGTTGCGGTGACCTGCTGGTCCCCCCCACAGTGCCCAAATCTTCAGTGCTCACTGTTGGAGCTACATCCCTGGCAGCATCTGCTGAGAGCCCAAGAGTAATTGTCAGGCACGTTAATGTCATTAGGGACGGGGAAGGTGGGCTCCCCACGTCAGGCTTTCTTCACACTCTAATGGACTTCCCTTCCCTGGGAAATGTCCATGCTGGGAGAAAGGGGAAAATATCCTTTTTTTATTATTATTATTTTCCTTTGCTTTGTAAAAGCTCCAATTGTGCATGAAATCAAATGAAGGTGAAATACATATTAAACTACTGTGGGTTTGCAAAAATCAGTTAGGTGAAAAAAATAAAAGCTCCCAAGTAATGCCGGTCCGTGCCTCTGAGATTTATAATCATATTACATTGCTTGTAGTTCTGGTAACAACAACAACAAAAATATAAGTGTGTAAGTTTAAAATATGATTCTGGGCAGCATGGTGTATCATAAAAAAAAACAAACCCTCAAGCAGAAATCAGGTGGCAAGATTCCATTCTGCATCCATCCAACTCCACGCTGAGAGATCCCAGCCCCCTCGTCAACTCAGTTCTGCCATCCATAGGATGAGGGGTGGGGCCCGGCACAGCCTAGAGACCACCCAGCGTCTACACTTCTGTGTTCTATTATTGTTTAGTTGCTGAGAATATTCAATAAGATTTTTTTTTTTCACCTTGAAAATGAAAGTGATGGCTGAAGGCATCTGAAAACTTTGCAAATCCACTTTTACTTCTACAATTCTATTAGGTCTTAATGCCTCTTAGTTGCAAGGAGGTGGTTGTTCGCCTTTGTTCCAGCTGCACCTGTTTTCTCTACGCACATACGGGTGGGGCAGAGGGCTCTTTTCAATGCCTGCACAGTCAGGGACCCAAGAGCCCAGCCTTCATCTGGTTCTCAGAGATGAAGCGGATGATCCCTTAGGTTATGGAAAGGTGGCTGTCCCTGCTAGGTGTGGATTGACTCATGGAGCAGATGAGCATCAACCCTGTTAGGAGGTTATTAGGTCATTGGATGCTGCTGAGAATGACAAGTCCTGACCCAATACCAGTGCTCCCAGGAAGGCCCACACCAACGGAGACTGGATAGCTGGGGGTAGTGACTCGACACTACTTAGCCCTTGGCCTTGGACAGCCCTCCCCTGAGAGGCAGTTGGGTGGCACAGAATGATGGCTCCTTCCTCTCCATGGGAAGCTTCCTTGTCTTTCTCCCCCTCTCGCCCCACCCCTGAGCTCTATTCACCTCTCCTATGAATTTGTCTCCTATTGCTGCTATAACAAATTCGCTTAAACATACTGGTTTAAAACAACACAAATTTATAGTTCGGGAAATCAGAATTCCAAAATAGTTCTTGGTGGGACAAAATCAAGCTGTCAACAGGATTGCATTCCTTCTGGACATTTCGGGGGAGATTCTGTTTTCTTGCCTTTTCTGCCTTCTAGAAGAGACCTGCTTTCTTGGTTCATGGCCCCTGCCTCCATCTTCAAAGTCTCCAATTGCAGCATTCTGACCTCTGCTTCTGTCCTCAGACCCTGACCTTTCAGTCCTCCTCGGATAAGGACCCTGGGTATTACGTTGGGCCCATGCTGATAATCCAGGATAATGTTCCCCATCCCAAGATCTTTAACTTTATCACACCTGCAAATTCCCTGTGCCATGTGAGGTAACATATTTACAGGTTGCAGGGATCTGAAGAGGGACATCTTTGAGGGGCCATTATCTTGCCAACCCCCCAACCAGTCTTTCCTCTTTGTCTCCTCTCCCCAGTCCTAGAAACTTCCACTACTCCTGGAGGTTTGGGGTAAAAAGAGATTATATAGATCTTTTAGTCTTCCAAAACTCTGGAGTTCTGGCTTTTGATCCCAAAGCACTTCCTCTGCTTTTTCTGCCCCAAAAACTTTCCCCAAGGCCATTGATACCTCATCATCTGTGTTTAAAAGAATGACAGGCATGGGGCAAAATTGTAATTACTGGGGACAGAAAAAGTATTGGTAAATGCATCACTATATTACCCCAACAGGGGGAAATCCATCAGTCTGTGACTCCTTCCTGCTTACTTTCTGTTCACTTCATCTGGAAAGAGAAGGAGATTGGGGTCTAGAAGCTCATGTTGATTGTTCCTGCAGCTGTCCAAGGTACTTAAGTCACAGTCATTCAATCATCCTTTTATTTGTAAACTTTAAAAAAAATATCTATAACTTGTAGGGCATAAAGTCTCAGGTAAGGTAGAATTGGCTTGGTACAGTTAAAAAAAACCACAGAACTGTCATTCCCAACAGAGTGGTCAAAATAGAAGAGACAGAAAATACAAAGTGTTGGCGAGAACCTGGGACAACTGTGAGTCTCTGGCCCTGCTGGAAGGAGCCTGCATTTGCACAAAAACCACTTTTGAAAATGATCTGTCAGGCTCTACTGAGCTGCACATACACACACCCTATGGCCTGGCATTTTCAGAGATGGGCACATATGAGCCCCCAAAGACATGTACAAGAATGTTCATAGTGGCACTATTCACAAAGGCCCCATGAGAAGGGTCCTGATGTCCACCAGAGTACAATAGATAAGAATATGCAGTATAATCACCCAGTGGTATATTATGCAGTAATGAGAACGAATTCAATAAAAGTTTCCACTATACCATGGATCGATCTAATAAATGAAGAATTGTGTGGAAAGAGGCAGGCACAAAGGAGGACATACTCCGTATGATTCCATTTACACAGAGTTCAAGATCAGCCAGGAAACATCTTCCTACACCATGAAGTTGACACTTCTCCCTTGTCAGGTGGGGGCCTGTTTGCCGTCTAGACTCTAGCAAGGCTGTGACTCGGGGGAAGGAAGGGATATTGTGTGACTGTGAAGCTGGGTCATATATGTGGCCCTGCATCAGTCTTGTGCTATTTAATGGGACACATTCCATTTGGAGCCTGCACTGCCATGTAAGGACTTTGATGGGTTACGCTGAAGATGCTGGAGGGAGAGACCACATAGAGATAACAGGGATGTCAGAGGAGCTCCAGCTGTTGTTTGAGTCTTCCTAGCCTGACCCTGTTGAGTCCAGCTCCCGGCCCTGGAGTCACCTCCCCTGAGACTGAGCAGAGCAGAAACAAGTTGTGCCTGCCTTACCCAGACTGAAATTAGTGAACAGAATAAAATGAAACCAACCCACCAGCAAACAAACAACCGGCAAAACTAACCTGTGATGTTAGCAGTGAGGATGGTGGTTACCCCTGGAGGGGTGGAGACTGAGGAAGGGAGAGGAAGGAACTCTAGAGGTTGGTGCTGTTCTGTGCCTTCACTTGGATGCTGGTTCTGTAAGTGTGTTTAATTTGTAGAAATTTTTTGAGCCACACATTGATGCTTTGTGCACTCTGGATAAATAGATACACATATACATACATGTTGCACTTTAATAAAAAGAGAAAAAATGCACTAGAATGGCATCTGGATGCCTGGTCCAGGTTTAGCTTAGTCTTTGACTTAGACAAAGAACTCGGGCTCTGTGTTACCTGTGTTTCTCAGGGCTAATTTGTTTCCAAAAAAACCAGAAACTCAATTGCAACTGGATTAAGCAAAAAAAAAAAAAAAAGTTTCTTTTACTCACTCTCACATGAATGGAAAATCAGTCTTCAGGCATGGCTGGATCCAGAGGTTCTAAGAATATACCAGGATTAGATCTCTTGTGTTCTCTTTCTCTGCTTCTCAGCACTGCTTTAGTCAGAGCTGTCTTGGTTCCAGGCTGACTTTCTGCACTGGGTGTCCACTCTTAAACTCTCACTGCTAACATGTCCAGCAGTAAAAGGGCTCATCTTTCCCATTTGTTCCCACAAAGGAGATAAACTCTTATCTCCTTGGCCAAAAGTGGGTCATGTGCATGTGCCTGAACCAATTGATAAGGCCAGTGATATGGAGTGTTCTGATTGGCCAGACCAATGTCACATGGCTACTCCTGGAATGGGGGGGGTCGCTCACACCCAAATCATATCACCATACTGGGGAAGAATGCTTCCCTGAGGGAAGTTAAGGCACTGCCACCAGAAGAAGGGGCACTACGTCTGGAAAGGCAAACAAATAGATATGGGTGACGTACGTCTTGTGCCTCAGTATCTCCATCGGGTTGATGCTGAGCCCTAAGATTCCCCCCTCTGCTCTGTAACACAAAGATTGCGTGGTTTGGATCCTGATGCTGAAGAAATCTTGGTGCAAGGCAGGGTGTGTCATGGCTGTGGTTGGTAAAACTGACCAATTATCTTATCCAGGTCTTTAACTTCTGGTAATGTACCTCACTGGTTCCAGAGAGAGAGAAAGACTATTAATACATTTGTATAGTTGCCCCTTGGTATCCATGGAAGATTGGTTACAGGACCCTCACCCCCTCCCACAGATACTAAGTCCCATGTATGCTCAAGTTCCTGATATAAAATGTCATAGTATCTGCATATAACCTATATATCCACCCACATACTTTACATCTTCTTTAGATTGCTTATAATATCTAATACTATGTAAAAGGTATGTAAATAGTTGTAATACTATATTTTTATTTATATTATTTTTATTGTATTATTTTTTTTTATTTTTTTACAATTGTTTTTAGAGAGATGGGATCTTGCTATATTGCCCAGGCGGAAGTGAGGTGCTGCAGTCATAGCTCACCGTGACCTCGAACTTCCAGGCTCAAGTGATCCTCCCACCTCACACTCCCAAGTAGCTGGGACTACAGATCTGCACCCCCATGCTGGGATAATTTTTTAAAATTTAAAATTTTTTTGTAGAGACACAGTCTTGATATGTTGCCCGGGCTGGTCTCAAACTCCTGGGCTCAGGCGATCCTCCTGCCTTGGCCTTTCAAAGTGCTGGGAATAAAGGTGTGATCCACTGTGCCCAGCCTTTTTTCAAACATTTTTGATCTGCAGTTGCAAAACTCATAGATGCAGAACTTGTGGATGCAGAGGACCAACTGTATACATGGGGGTGAGAGAGAAAGACAGACAGACACAAACACAGAGAGAAGAGGCAGAAACAGACAGAAAGACAAAAGACAGCAGGAGAGAGTTACTTTCACATATGTTATCTTTCGTATTCTTTACGCTGTCTATTTTAAAGAGATGATAAATGAGACACAGAAAAGTTAAGTGACTTTCTCCAAATCATGTGGTTGATGACAGGCCAGCAGATTTGAAACTTCCTCTTCTTGACTCATTACATATACACATATGTTACACATATACATATCAGGGTTTCTCAAGCTCGGTTCTGCACTATTGACATTTTGGGTCAAATAATCAGTGTCATGGGGAGCTGTCCTTCATATTGAAGGATGCACTAGACAACAAAAAATGTCTCCAGACATTGCCAAATGTCCCCTGAGGGGCGTGGTGGCCCTGGTTAAGAACCACTGCTGTAAACATAGTGACCGAAACCCAGACTTTGCACCTTACCAGCTGTATGACTGTGGGGTACTTCATTGTACTTGTGCCTCAGTTTCCTTATCTGGAAAATGGGGATCAAAAACAGTGCCTATGCCTACCTACATCACATGTGTAAGATACACAGCAACTGCTACATAAGCAGTTTCATAAATGGTAGTTTTAAGTGCTTTAAGTGCTTCATAAATGGTAGTTGAGTTAGTCTCTCTAACCAACCTGGGTATAATTTTACAGAGATGATTTTTTTTTTGGGAAAATTAGAGGCGCACTGAATTGCAAATGAGGACAGGCATTGAGGCCACTCTTGTTGCCTAATTAGTACAACTCCATTGACAGCCCTGGCTCCTTCAAAGGATGCTCCCTGGGACATGGGCCCTCTGCAGAGCTGGCTGGGGACTTGGAACAGAGTCAAATGTCCGACATCAGACATTTCAATGCTCAGAAACGAGGCCATGTTCTCCAATCGGGAGCTGTCTCTGTAAACGTTCCCGTGCTTATTAAATTCCTGCAGTGGCCACTTTAATTGGACCCGCCTCCCTCGCTTGTCTAATCACAGCCGCACAGCCCTGCTCCGGTTCTGACTTTGGAGCAGGATCGCGGGTAGAGCTCCCGGTTCAGTCGTTCTCAAACCCTCCAGGCCGACTCGACGGTGCCTTTACTCGCGCTTCCCTGAGCCAATACGAATCAGTAGTCTTGCTTCCTGCCCCAAGGTGCTTGGAGAACAGGAGCCTCCCTGAACCCACAGCCATCACCCCTGCTGTAACTGAGGCCCTTGTTGGTCTCTGTGTCCCTGGTGCCCAGCACGTGTCCTGGCACAGAGCAGCTGACGGATAAGTGCCGACTAAATGAACGACTATTAGGTGCTGAACACCCCCTTGCCCGTTGGATCTCTTGATGCCCATCAGATGCTGGATCCAAATGCAAAGCCTGGGGACCGAGGTAGCCTCCAAGTTGCAGGTTTTCCTGCCTCTCCCAAACTGCCCACCTAATCAGAGGTCACCGTTTGTTAGCCTGCATGCCAGACATCACCTGCAGCCATCAGATCGATGCTTCACAAACAGGTAATTGGAATGTTCTTGGATAGGGCACAGGTGCTACAGCCCATCGCCGCCTCCCTCGTCTTGCACCTGTGCTCCCAATCATCTCTGTTTCCTTCCTGCACGCTCTGGGCATCTGAGTTGGGGTCTCTTTTAGGCCAAGACCCACCCTCCCGCCTTGCCATCATAAGGGAGTTCTAACATGCTGTTCTACCTGGAATCCAGGCCCCCCAGCCTGGTCCTAGACACCCACGTGGGCCTCAGCGTGCTATGCATTCCACACACCTGTGCAGTTTGGTCCCACTTCCCTCCTGCCCTTCCTCCTCCAGCCTCTTGCCGCCGATGGTCAGCAAAGGCCGACCAGGGACGAGTCAGTGCTGCTCACGGAGATCCCTCAGCACCTCGCCCTTCACTCTTGACCTCGTCTCTGATTCTTCCAAGATGCTCTGTTGAAAAGCAAATCCCCAAAAACCATGAAGATTGGTTCCCAGGGTGAATATCTCTCCTCCTCCGGAGGCCCCAGTATGGTAGGTCGGGACTGATTAGAGGGCTTGGTAATGGAGCCTTCAAAATAAATACTGGGCTAGTTTTTGTCTTTGGACTCCGTTCTCAGACCCTGCAGGACCCACTCTGGGTGCCCGTCCACCCTGCCGCAGTCCCGCCCAGCACAGTCCTTGCTCTCTCTCCTGACTGGTCCCAGCGACCTCTGCCCCCAGCTGGCCGTGGAAGGACATACTCCAGGGTGACCGGAATAGTTTCAGGGTTGGGGTAGGTCAGGAGCTGGGTGTGGCATCGATGCCCACCACAGTGAAGGCCGAGGAAATCCAGGGAAAATGCTCTTAATCCATTTTATTTCGCACATAAGCAAACTTTTGGCACCACGTTTGGCGGCAGCTCATTACATCCAACCAAAAATAGATTGCGAAAATTCCTTGAGAACAAATGTCCCAGAGAGAAAATGGTTATTGCTCAGGAGCAAGGTAAATGCAGCAAAAATCCCATTTTAATGAACTTGAAGGAATGCCAGAATTTCTGTGTCAATGGGAGTGTTATGTCTATGGAAACAGTGCCGGGTGTACATGAAGGGCCTGTTTGATACCCAGAAGGCTGATTTCTTAGGATAATAATGTTGTAGCATTTGCAAGGCACTCCGACCATCTCATTTCAGGAGTAGGACGTCCAAAGCACAAGGGATACCAGCATGGACCCTGGAAGGAGTCAGGAAACCTGGTTTGGTTTGCTTGTTCTATGTCTTGGGCAAACGATGTCCTCCCAATAACTCAATTTTCCCATCTATAAAATGGGAAGATTGTAACATTTCTAAATTGGGAGTGGAAATTGGAACGAGAGGTTTGGAATTATTTCTAAAGCCAAGTGACCATGTCTACTTAAAAATCCTTGGCTGCTACTGACCATACCCAGTGTGGTGTCACATTTAAATGCAAGGTCCAAATGGAAACTGCAGCCTTTGCTCATGTGTCTTTCAGATATTTAAGGGCACTTCTCACTGCTATGATTCTTGCTAACGTCTGTCCTCACTTATACGCAAGTGTGCTAAGAGCCCAGCAGATCTCTAAATACTTCGCTTTGCTTTTACTGTAAACAAACCCATTTACAGTGACTCAGACAAAATGGGGACCTATCCTTTCACATAAAAGAAATCCAGACATAAGTAGCTCAGGGCTGGTTAAATGGTTCCCAAAGTCTTCAGAGAGCCAAGATCCTTTTTCTTCTATTCCACCATCCTCAAAGTCATACAGTGGATACTGGGGTGCCAGCCTTCATGCTATAATCCAAGCAAGAATAAAGAAAAAGAGGAAGGGACAAGTTTATTCCACCTGAGTCATCCTCCATTAAAGTGATTTCTCAGAAGCTCTACTCAATGACTTCTGCTAGCAATTCATTGGCCAAGCCTAGGTGCAAAGGTAGGCTTGGGAAAATAGTGTTTTCACTGGGCACACGGTCACTCCAATATAAAAAAGGGTTCACTTTTTTTTAAAAAGAGGAGAGAATTAATATTGAACAATGTAAAGAAAATATGTGATCACACCTGGCACATACATGTTGGGTGCACAAGGCATACAATGCCTTTGCCTTCTTCCCGTGGAGCCTGAAGCAGGAAAGGGAGTGCCTTCATCTTCATGCTTTTCCTTCTCTGCTGGACGGCTCACACAGCTCCCCAGAGGAGACAGCAGGGCCTGCCATTCCCACCAGACACTGAGTGCTTAATGTTCTCTGCGGATTTTAATGTTCCCCAAAGGCCTTTGGGGGTAGGGGCATTATCTCCCACTGCACATAAAACAAAACTGAGGCTCAGGGAGGTTTAGATAATTTGTTCTTAGGCACAAAGCCAGATGGAGGAGCTAGATTTTGATCCCAGTGCCTGGCCTTTAACTATTATGGTCTTCTTCTTCTGATCAGGAACCCAGAAATTTAGTACCAAGTCCAATTTAGACACCTAGGCTTTAGCAATTCATTGATCAAAAAAGTAGGACAAGCATACACTGGACTGCACGTCACAGTCCAGCAAGAGATAAGCAGGCAGGGACAATGCTGTTTGTGACCCACTCTGTTTCTCACGGAAGTTGGATCTCCCTTCTTTCTTCCCTCCCTCCCTCCCTCCCTCCCTCCCTCCCTCCCTCCCTTCCTTCCTTCCTTCCTTCCTTCCTTCCTTCCTTCCTTCCTTCCTTCCTTCCTTCCTTCCTTCCTTCCTCTCTCTCCCTACCCCTCCCTCCCCTCCTCTTTCCTTATCTCTTTTTCTTTCAAAAATATTTAGGAGCATCTTTTGCTTAGTACCAAGTCCAGTTTGTGATGCCCAAAGCCTCACAGGGATAAATAAGGCACTGTTTTATAGTATTTAAAGAGTTTTTTCAGTGGTCGGATACAACATGCAGACTTGCAGACAGATAAGA
Source organism: Mirza zaza (assembly GCA_008750895.1). NCBI lineage: Eukaryota > Metazoa > Chordata > Mammalia > Primates > Cheirogaleidae > Mirza > Mirza zaza. The sequence continues at coordinate 68,084 of VSMD01080487.1, forward strand.
GGCAGAACTCTTATTTACCGCTCCAAACGAGAGAAGTCCACTAGGCAGGGCCACACGGGGGGTTGCACCCAGAGACAGGGTAACAGCAAGCTGGACCTCTGGGGGCAGCGTATGTATGGCAAGCAGTGTGGGGTTAGCGAGGTTTGGGAGGCCTTTCAGGTGGGCTCTGGGGCATAGGGCTGTCCCTAGGTGTCTGGTGCCTGGCCCAGGGCAATCAGAATCACTGCCTAGTGGCCTTGGAGTGTGAGAGTCCGAAAAGGGAAGTGGTTGGAGTTTGAACTATTTTGGCTACTCAAGTAAGGTAACTGACCTGCCTCCAGCTAGGGCCCCAGACTGGGTCAAGACAGCACAATATAAAGCTCTATTACAGGCACTGTCCCTGCCTTTAAAGGGCTTAATATCGAGTGGGAAATGCTGGCAGCAAAATCCACCATCTCCAAGAGACAGTCTAGCATGGAGGTTAAGGCTCTGAAGCCAGTTTTACGCTCCACTTCCTCACACAGTGGCTGTGTGATTTTGTGCCAAGCGCTTTACCTTTCTGTGCCTCAGTTCATCTTCTATGCACTGGAGGTGATAGTAGTAATTGCCCCTGCCTCCTAGGATAGGTGTAAGGGAGAAAAATGAATTAATATAATAAAGCACTTAGAAGAGCGCCCAGTAAAATGTAAGTATTTAGTGTTAGCTACTATTACTAATACTATTATTGCTATCATTAAAATGCAATGTGTACTCTACTGGAAAAACAATTTTACAAAGACCATGAGGATAAGGAGGTTAGACAAAAAGCAGGTGTTCACAAGGAACAGGCTGCAGCTCCCCTTTCTGTGGTCCTGGTCGATGTAGCACGTGTGAATCCTCCTGGCTGAAGCCCCAGCGCTGGGGTGGGCTGATCCTCAGGGACTGGGCGGAAATCCAAGACTGCTGGGATGAAAGGGTAGTGCAGAACCTCCACCTAATCCCACCTGAGGAAGGTGGTGACTCACTGCAGCAGAGGACCTGGGAGAGGGGTCTGGGAACACGGGATGGCCACACGCTGACAGCCAGGATGCCAGATGCAGCTGCAGAGTGAACAGTTGCTTTGTGGGCTACCGAAAGCCCCCTCAGGCCATGCCGCTTGAAAATCCACCATTAGCATTTCTACTTAATTAATTTGTAGGCAGGTGCAATTTCACAGGATTAAGGTAGCATTATGCAAACCGTGAGGGATTAAATTACTAACTCCTGAGGGATGAACTACATGGATTATGGGGTGCTGGGTAGCTCCAGCCTTCCATTGTTTTCTGGAGAAAAAGTGATTACACAGTGACTTACACCATTAGAACAAAAGGCTATCTGGCTCCTAACGGATATCCTAGCAGAACTGGCTTCACTCTTCCTCCCATTTACATTCGGTAGCACCCAAGAAATTGATCTTGGTGGATATTTACATGGATGTCAAAAGCGTGCAGTGCATTGATCAGGCATGCTTTTGCCTAGACTTTCTGGGATAGTCTTAAGGAATTCCTTCATTAATTCATGCATTAGTCAACAAATATCTGTGAAGAACTTGTATGTGGTAGGTCCTGGAGATACCACAACTGTCAAGCCCTGGATATCAGGGAGCCCCTAGTCTGGTGGAAGAGATGGACATCACACAAACAGGTGCATGGTTGAGTATAGACAGTAGAAGGACCTGGTCTTTCTGTATCTCCACTTCTGGGCTCTGCTTTCCTATGACTGGCTTAATTCTCAGTTTATCATCACACAGTAACCCCTGGTAGCTTTAGGCTTGCATGAAACAAACCGGTTTAGCCATCCCAGGAAGTGTCTCTCCTTGTTCCTACAAAAGGCTAACTGTCATTGGCTAAACTCAGTCAAACGGGTACAATTGGCTGACAGGACCAGGTCTGAATCTGATGGCTTTTCCTGGAGCCCAGGAAGATGGAGTGTTGTCAGCTTCACCTATACTGCCAGATTTAGTGTGTTGTAAGGGGGGAGTTCCCTGAACAGTGGGGTGTACTCCCTGCTGGCCTTGATGCTAGCCAAGCAAAGACATCTTACGTCCATGACCAGCCCTGTGACCTTGAGCAATTATCTGGCCCTGGTGTGCCTCAGCTGGTGCGTCTGTAAAATGGAGATAATAACAGTGTCTACCTCATCACATACCAGGAAAGCTAAGAGTTAATGGGTGTAATTACGCAGTAAATACTAGATAAGCTTTGACTAATTTTTGGTTAGATATAAACCAGGAATTTTTATTCTTGAAGACACAGGGTGACCTTTATTATTTTAACTTATATAAAACTAGTACATGTTCACTCTATACGATTTGGAAAATACAGATAGACAAATATAGAAATAAAAATTTCTACCTATAATCTATCCCTGTGCCTAGATAGCCACTCTTAATATTTTAAAGTTTGTACATTTAGGTGCTTCTATAAATACACCTTCCATAACTGAGATTCCATTACCACAGACTGTGGTGGTTTATTTCCCTGGTGGCTCCCAGTATATCAGTCCCAGGGCTGTGTGACATTCTCCCCTTGCAGCTGGGTTGGTCCTGTGATTGCCTTTAACCAACAGAATGAATAAATAAATAAATAAACAACCAAAGAAAAAATGCAGCTAAATGAGGCCATGGCGATTGCAGGAGTAAGCCTTAAGAAATCTGGCAGTTTACGTTTTAGCTTTCTTGAGAGTTCTGAGCAGCCATATAATAAGTATACCTCTGCTGCTGGAGAAACCACACAGGGACATCAAAGTCCTGAGACTTCATGGAGGAAGAGGCCCAGTCAGTATAGCCATCCAGCTGAGCCCAGCCTCCACCCTACCTGCCTGCTGAAAACACCCACATGGAAGACCACTAGCAACATCCACAGAAGAACCCCCCAACTGAGCCCTTCCCAGATTTCAGAATTGCAAAAATGCTACAAATTGCAATAAAGCCACTACAGTTTGGGGTGGTTTGTTACATAAGAGCACATAACTGATAATCATACCATTTTATAACTTTCATTTTTATGATTAAAATTAAACCATATTTCTATGTAATTGTGTTGTGGTTAAGAGTATGTTCTGGATCAGATTGCTTGGGTTTAAATTCTGACTTCTTCACCTGTTAGCTATGACTTCGGGCGAGTTACTTCACCTCACCTATAAAATGGGCTTATAATAATACCTACCTTGTAGGTTTTTAGGAAAATTAAATGAACTGATACAGATAATGCATAGTGCCCAGGACAGAGTTAAATGTTGAATGGATTTATATTTCACCAAATCATTTCTTAATGACTATGATATGTCATTCCATGGGTATGTCATCATTTAATCAATTTCCTACCTGTGGGCATTTATGCTGTTTCTAATACCCTTACTACTATAGAATATGCAAAGCAAAAATTCTCATTTCCATTGTTTTTTCTTTCTTTTTCTTTCTTTTTTTTTGATTTTGGCATATTACGGGGGTACAAATGTTCAGGTTACATATGTTGCCTTTTCCCCTCCTGAGTCAAAGCTTCAAGCGTGTCCATTCCCCAGACGGCGCACATCGTACCTATTAGGTGTGTATATACCCATGCCTTCTTCCCCACTTCCATCTGTCCAACACCTGATGAATCTTACTACTATATGTGCAACTTAAGTATTGGTCAGTTAATACCGATTTGGTGGTGAGTACATGTGGTGCTTGTTTTTTCATTCTTATGATATTTCCCTTAGTAGAATGGGCTCCAGCTCTAGCCAGGATAATACAACAGGTGTCAGATCACCATTGTTTTTTGTGGCTGAGTAGAACTCCATGGTATACATATACCACATTTTTCATTTCCCATGTTTCAAAGGAGGAAATGGAGTGAGACTTGAAAAAAGCTAAGCAACTTGTTCCTGGTCAGACTGTGGAGTCGTGGCTGTAAATTCTGCATTCCCATTCTGAGGAAAGTGCTTGCTTCTGTACCCAGCTTGAGCATTGAGCAATCTACCTGGATGCAGGTTTTGTCTACTGCCTCCGGCATTGCATTTATAACCCTGTTTCCCTGGAGACTAGAGTCATCATGTGCAAGAAAAGATCTTTTGACATGCTAATTTTTGTAAGAGAGTGAACATTCTAAACTTCTTAACTCTGCTAGCTTCAGCCTTCTCTGTCAGTGAGCATCATCTTTGGGCTGGGAAAGGCATCAGCTGGGAAGGAGGAATGGAAGCCAGAGATGGGAGATGGTGTGGTATGAAGGAGTGAACTTGAGCCTGCTTCTAATGGTCCTCCATTTGAATTTTAGTCCTGTCTATTACTCACTGTATGACCAAGGACAAGTTACTTATCTTTTTGTGGGCCAGTTTCCTCATCTGTGTAGAGACAGTACTTACCTCCCCTCCCACCCACTCTACTGTGGTGTAGACTAAAGGAGATAATTAATGTAAAGCCTCTGATCCCCCCCCCACCAGGACTCCAGACAGAGTAATTATCATTGGATTCTCCGTATTAGTTAGGAAACCTCTAAGGAAGTCTTTAATAATATTTTTATCTTTTTGGCCTGAAGAAAGCACAGCCCTGGGAACTGAAAAACCTTTGCATCATAAATCTGAACTTCTTTGGGTGCTCTCTGAGGTGTCAGGAAAGATGAAAATAAAAGTAAAAATTATTTCTGCAAATGGGAAAGCTTAAAGAAGAATAGTTCATGCCAAATCATGAGCAGGTGTGAAACCCTGATTTCTAACACACCTCCCTGTTCATCACAGATTTCCATTTGGGGATGCCCACTCAACTTTTGCATATGGCCCTCGATGTCGGAACCATCCCCGGGTGGGCAGGGTGGGTGGAGAAAGTAGGAGCTTATGTGGATGACAGTTGCCATTGTGGTCCCAGAAGAATTTCCACTCCACAGCCCTTGGCCAGTCTTCTGTTACCCTCTTCATCTTCTCCAGCAGATGTCAGCTTGTCAATCAACATCCAGCCACTGCCAGGAGTAATTTCGTCTTTGTAGGACTTGGACAGCCTCGAAGACGGTGAAGTAGCCTAGTTTCAATCTTTCTATGATGAATTTAGGTTGATCGATGGTCATTTTGGTAACTTTTCATATTATTTCTTCCTTTCTGCATCTTTCTTGACAGTTTTGTTGGCATGGGGCTTAATCATTAAATTCAGGTGCCAATAAAAGCCTATTTGAACAAAGGCTTTTATGCTTCACTGAGAGTATCATCATTCTTTCTTTCTTCCTTCTTTCCTTCCTCCCTTCCTTCTTCCTTCTTTCCTTCCTCCCTTCCTTCTTCTTGCTTTCTCTCCCTCCCTCCTTCTTTCCTTTTCTTCTTGCTTCCTTTTTCTTCAAACACACATTGGACATTTTCTACATGCCAAATCACAGGATGCATGTATGGGGGGGTGCATAGCTTTATATGAGAGAGACAGTCACTGCATTTTAGTTGCTCATAGTTTCACAGAGGGGGGAAAAGCAGGTAAAAAATAAATATTCATCATCTATTGCAACATAATCCTGAGTATTAAACCACTGTCTATAATAAGTAATTGTTTTCAGGTTTGCAGGTCTGCAAGCATATTCTAGATTGGAATATTGTAGGGTGAGAATATTCTAGGACTGGGCTCAGCTGGCCATCTTGCTTTAAGTTGCTAAGCAGCTGGGTTTGGCTCCAGGATGAGGGCTTGGTTCAGGTCTGTTCCCTGTGGACTCATTTTGAAGCCAGGCTGAAATCAGTGATTATCCAGTGCATTCTCTTCCCATGATGGGTCAAGAGGGTGAGCTCAGCCAGGCAAAGACAACTAAACCTCTGCTTATATCATCCCTGCTAACATCCCATTAACCAAAGTATGTCACATGGTCAAGGCCAGCATCAGTGGGGCAGGGACCTGCTTCTGCCCCCACAGTGGGAGCAGAAGAGAGTGGATATTTGCTGAATGGTATTTCAGCCATCACAGGCGGGATCTGCAAAGGGACAGAGGTAGCACAGAGCACTATGGGGAAGTGCAGGCAGAGTATATAAACCAGAGGAGTCCAGGAAGACACCCTATAGGAGGTGAACCTTCAGCTGAGCATTCAAGAAGTGAGAATAGCCCTAGAATAGCCCTAGAAGTGAGAATAGCCCTAGTGAGCCCAGCCCTAGAATATTCTCACCCTACAATATTCCAACCTAGAATATTCTTGCAGACCTGCAAACCTGAAAACAATTACTTATTATAGCCAGTGGTTTAATACTCAGGATTATGTTGCAATAGATGACAAATATTTATTTTTTACCTGTTTTCCTCCTCTGTGAAACTGGGTGAAGGCATAGGATTATCTGTTCAGGGAAGAAGGAATTGTCCATTTAAATGTGTAAGAATTAGAGATCACAGGGCCTGTTTTGTTGCTAGTGCTTTGAACACCTATGTATTAATAGGTGTGGGAAGAGATGTTTTTGGAAAGAGAACAAAGGCCAAATCCCAAGGTCATGTCTTCTAGGACAGACAGTGAAGGCATCTGATAGTCTGAGGTGATGGCAAGACAAAAACGGGCATGAAGCAGAGGAAGGACAAGTTATATCTGCATCTTTGAAAGAGGGACGCTAATGTCAATGATGACTAGAGAGGTGAGAACCTACTTGAGGGTGGTGAGACCAGTCGGAGCCCACTGTTGACCTACAGGTGAGAATTGATAAGTCACAAAAGGGCAAGGAGCCAATAGGATGAGATATTTAAGAGATGGGATCCTTAGGACTTAAAGTATGAAGGAAAGGGAGAGTTGAGAAAGACTTCGGGGTCTCTATTGCTATTACAATTGCTCTAATAAATAGTCACTGTGGTTGTTTGTCTTCTGAGGACTCCGTGAGATGCCAGTGAATTGAAGATAAACAGAAAAGGGCACAAAGTGAATTTTGCAAACTATATAGCCTGGGAAATTGATATTATTCAGGGGAATGCTCCTTGCTTGGGTTACAAAAGGGGGTGAACACTGTGAAAAGAAATCAATGATTATCATGAGGCATCACAGTAGACTAACTCTGTTCCTTTCTTAGGAGAGTCATTTGGTCTGGGTGAAAGAACTAAGGTTTTGGAGGCAAACAGACAAGGGTCCGAATTGCAGTTTCAATACCTGCTGTTTGTGTGACTTTGAACAAATTCTTTACCCCTACTCGATGGACCTTAATTTCACCACTCTGGAATTCAGCTTCCTTCTCTATAAAATGGGAAAAAAATGTACTCGATATGGTTATCATGAAAATTAAATTAGATGATGGATGTAAAGTGTCCTAACTCAGCATTTGCAACTCTCAGCGGACATGGTAAGTGGTTTACATGAATTAACTTATTTATTTTTCCAAACAACTCTATGAGATGGGAACTATTTTTTTTTCCCAGCACCTCATTTTACAGAAATGAAGCCCAGAGAAGTTATATAACTTGCCAGGATCAGAGAGCTAATTGGTGGTAGAGCCAGAATTTGGATTGAGGGAGTCTGACCCAAAGATCATGCATTCTCCACCAGGGGCAAGCTGTCTTTGCAGTGAAGGAGTGCAGCTGAGAGAGGCAGTGTGGGCTGGGCCAAGGTTTGCATCAGAATCTACAGAGGGCACTGCTCTGAGCTCTCCCTGCTCCTCTCTGCCCCAGCTTCAGACTCCCTCCCCTCCACATCCCTGTGCACCCCCAGGAGTCTACAGGTTGACAGCACTTAATTAAAGTTGAGCAGAGTAGCCAGCACCATCTAGAATTGGTCAATGAGGAGTGAGATGATAAAGCGAGGGCTCTGAGAGATTCAGAAACTTTCCCCAAGTAAGAATCGGTGACGCTGGGGCTGGATCCCAGGTCTATTTGGTGGTGAGCTTGGGACAGGTCACAGGTCAGGTCACAGCCACTCTGGGGGTCTAGAAGGCTGGGAATTACTCATGTTGCTGTCGTTTGACAAAATCAGCTTTGTAGGAAGTTTTTAAACCTTTTCTTTTTGTGCTGTGAAAGTTTCATTGTTTTTATTGGCATAGGGAGAACAAAGGATACATGGAGGGAAGACACTATTCTGGAAACATTGTATCACTGTCGACTCCATAAATAAATGTTTTCATTTTAAATTGGCTCCAATTTTCTCTGAACGCTCTCAGCTGACATTCAGGTCCATTGTATTTGCACAAGCCACTGTTTCTGAATGTTTATAAGGGAGCCACTAAACTTTGTGCTCAAGATCATTAGTTCTGGAGGAAGACTGAGTGTCAATCCTGAATTCACCACTTAGTAGATGTGGGACCACGGAAAAGTTGCTTAACTGCTTTGAGCTTCAGCTTACTCGTTGGTAAGAGAGTGAACACAGTGTCCGCTTCATGCAGGTTAGCCTGAGCCCAGCTGCCTGTGCAGGGAAGGGTCACCATCATCATCATCATCACTGATCTCATCACCATTGTTGCCAACATCTTCATCACCGTCATCATTACCATCACCGATATCATCATCATCATTGTTATTATTTGTAGAACACAGAGGTTAAGAACTCAGTTTAGCTCCACCACTATCTGTAAAATTGGGCCCACTATGGAGCCTCTCTGGTTCTTCCTTCCTGATCTATAAAGTGAGAATTGTAACATTTTTTCATAATATATTTTTATAAAGATCTAATAAAATGGTAGAAGCAGACAATGAGTACAGATGTATACAGTAGACACTTAATTCGTGTTACTGTTATCAATATTATTGTCACATACAGCATCTCACTACCATTTATTATATAAGCACTGGTACTAGAAATTGGGTACTGAACTTTGCTGAATTATTTCCATGCATTAATTCATCAGAAGGTAGAGGATTCCTTCTACATGCCAGGCATTATTCTGGACTCTAGAATAATGTGCTGTGTTCTCTACTAGTGAACACAACAGACAAGCCTTCCAATCTCATGGAGCTTACATCTCGTGAAAAGGGAGGACAATGAACAACCCCACAACAATACTTTTATCTAGAAAAATGACTCCCATTTTATAGATTAAAAAAATAGCTTGGAGAGGTCGGGATTCAGGTACCCAGCCCCTGCCAAACCACGAGGCCAATGTCTCTAACATCTCTCAGATCTAGCTTGACCAAAGCATTACTACCTTCCTGGCTCTGCCACCGGAAGTCCTCCTCTGTCCTGCTCACTCTGCCTCCTGAGACTCCTGCTTGATCTCAGAAATTCCTCTAGGCAGCTTCAGAGTGGAGGACTAGCTGAGTCTCCGACGGCTATCAGCTTTCCTCTGTGCTCAAAAATACCCAAGGCTGGATTCTCTCTCTCAGTGGGAACAGCGTGTCTCCTCAGCGAAGGACAATTTTCAGCTAAGTGCATCTTATTTAAGGCTCCGAGAATGGCAGTTTAAGCAAATACAGGAGGAGAAATGTATATGAAAACTCTCCATTGAAAGCCCGTGGCTAAATATATCAACGGCTGAGGGATTGTTTCCAGGTAATAGTGCTCAATCACCATTCTTCAGTAATGGCAGCATCCGGGGAGGGGGCGAAAGGCTCTGGGGTTTGATTTGCTCTCATTGATTTTCTTTATAGATCAGTTTGATACTAGATGTTATAAGGTTAATTTTGGATGATTAACTCCTCCATATTGGGAGATTTGATTTAGTTCCCTTCTGACACTTTCTCCCCATTGATTTTCAATATTCCACTTTCTAAGAGGGAGATAAAAGGCTTCGGCAAGGACTCGTGGAGTGGTTCCCCATGGCTTCCCGGTCTCCCACCCAGACACGTTCCCTGGGCAGGGAGAACAATGTGTGGGCAGCCGTGGGTGACCCCCACCCTACGCTGGTCTGGGGAGGCTGGTGATGGCTGCTTGTACTTGAGCAGGTCCAGGCAGAAGTGACAAGAACGAGGATTTCAGAGTATGTTATACCTGTGTTTGAAGTCCAGTCTTGCCATTTACTTGGCAATTGACCTTGGCAGGTCACGTAACTACTCCAAGCCTCAGTTTCCTTAGCAGTGAGTATAGGAGTGCTTGCTGCGTTGGTGCCAGCATGCTGGTCCTCATCCTCTGGTACTAGCACTCTGGCACTTTCCACTGTACCACGCTGCCTCACACCCTTGGCCTTTTGGACACGCTGTTCTTTTGTCTTTTTCATACTCCCCTAACCTCCCCACCCCATACCTCCTCTCACTGGCTCCTCCAGCAGCTAGCTCAGATTCAGTGCCAGGATCCCACCTCCTTCTGAAAGCCTCTGTCTTCCACTGGCCTGTAAGTTTCATGAGGGATAGACGATGTCTGTCTTGGCCAGCTGTGCCTAGCTTAGAGCCTGACACATGTCAGACCCACACTGAGTATTTCTGGAAAATATAAGGAAGATCCATGAACAATTCTGGACTATGACCGTGGACCGTGTGTGCGTGCACAGACATTTGGATTCTATGGTGTTCCTCCCCAGCATTCCGGCAGTAGCGCAGATGGGGACACCTTCTTCTCAGCTTGGCCGCGTTGCTCATTTCCTGCCAACTGCGCCTTTCTCACCTAACAATGCATTCCGGGCACCTTCCTCTCCAGCAGGCACCTGGCTCCCAGCTGGGGCTCCTGCTCTCCGTCCTCTCTGTTTTCTTACCCTGGTCAGCCAGGACGAACACAATGGAAATGTCAAGTATTCCCTTCAACCCTGTCCTGAAAATCCTAGAGCCAGAGTTAATCAAATAACAGCAATAGCTAATGCTTACTGATCACTGACTACGTGCCAGATACTTTCAACTGCTTATTCAGTCCTTGAGTCTTCACACAACCCTAAGTGTTAGGTAGTGTTATCACCTTTATCCTCATTTTATAGACCATGAATCCAAAGCCCAGAGAGGTTAAGTATCTTGCCGAAGCTCACACAGCTGGCAAGTAGGACAGCTAGGATTCCATGTAATTCATCATTAGCCTGCACTGCCTCTTGGCCAAAAGCATCCTGCCCCTTACCCTCCACCAACCAGTCTCTCATCTTTCTCCTTGCAGCTTCCAAAGAGCTCAGATTTCATATTCAAACCCTCAAACCCCTGTTCTGGCCCTATGTTCTCCCAGCTCAGTTCTGCTGCTAGATATTTGACGATGTCTCTCCAGTGTCTAACTTTGACCTGTGGCTCAAAGTAGGGGAATCCAAACCTGGTTTTTGGGTTTCCTTAGAGCTAGACCTGCTTACCTGGGGTGCAGCCCTGGTGGTAATTCAACTCATGGTCATGGCCATTCTCTGTCATAGACTTCTCATGTGACTCTCTGGATTCCCCAATCTACCTGCTCCACACTTCCTTCCATCCCACCTCTTAGGACTACAAGTATCTGTCTCATGTCCCCTCTGTCCTCTTCCCCTCCCTTGATGTCCAGTATGGGTGCCCCTTCCCTGCCAGGAGCCCTCAGCAGGAGTCATAGTTTCAGATTCTCATGATGAAAAGAGCAATGATGGTATGTGTAAGAGATTCTCATCTGCCATGTGCTGAGCAAAGGGCTTTATGCACGTTAACTCATTAACCCTCTGGTTGTGGGGATGGTGGCAGTGGTAGTGATAATGGTGGTGATGGTGGTAGTGGTGATGATGATGGTGATGGTGATGGTGGTGATGGTGGTGGTGGGAATGGTGGCAGTGGTAGTGATAACGGTGGTGATGGTGGTAGTGATGATGATGATGGTGATGGTGATGGTGGTGGTGGTGGGAATGGTGGCAGTGGTAGTGATAACGGTGGTGATGGTGGTAGTGATGATGATGATGGTGATGGTGATGGTGGGGGGGGGATGGTGGCAGTGGTAATGATAATGGTGGTGATGGTGGTAGTGATGATGATGATGATGGTGGGGATAGTGGCAGTGGTAGTGATAATGGTGGTGATGGTGGTAGTGATGATGATGATGGTGATGGTGATGGTGGTGATGGTGGTGGTGGTGGGATGGTGGCAGTGGTAGTGATAATGGTGGTGATGGTGGTAGTGATGATGATGATGGTGGGGATGGTGGCAGTGGTAGTGATAATGATGGTGGCAGTGGTGAACACAGAAGGAATCACAGAGCACTCTGTGAATAGCACAAAGGAGGTGCACCTAAGTTGGGACTAGGAGAAAGATGCTTAGTGGGAGTGGCCCAGGAAAAATAAATCCTAAAATTAATTTGAAAAATAAAGAAGAACAAGCAGGCAGTATGGTCAAAAGTTGAAAGAGTTTTATAGGCAAAAAGAAGATCTTTTGCAAAAACCCAGAAGGCAGAGAAAACACAATAGGCAACCCACCACTCCACCAACCCCTAAGGCAGGGCTGGGTACTTCAAAGAATTAAAACCTTCCAACTTTTGAATCAAAAATCTAACTCTTGCTCTTCACACTCCCAGGTTTCTATTTCCAGCCCCTCAGATAATCCAGAATATATAGCATGTCTTTTCTGATATTATCTTTCTGCTATCTGAACTCAGAGCTGGTTCCAAGTCCCTCTTCTCCAGAACACGATATACAGCTTCTCAAAGCTCTCCTTCTAGGTACTGACTTTGAATGCTCTCACCCTCTGGGCTGCCACACTGAACCTCTGTTCTTGACCTTGAGTTCTGGCATATTCCTTGGGGAAAGTGCTTAGTGAGTCACTTTCTCCCCATCATTGTAATACTAGGGCAGACACGAGTGTCTTTAAATGTAGTACCTCCATATTGCACAATTCCACGGGGTACATTTACCTCCTGGAGTGTGCAATGAGTGGTCCCCATTTTTTAAAGGCTTCCAAAGACCAATTTTGACTTGTGAACCTGTAAGACAGAATTCCCAAGCCCATAAAAGCTGGTCCCTTACTGCTACCCCACTTCCAAACCACACTGTCAGCCTCCACCCAGACCTCCCATATTAGTGGCTATTAGTGCTGAACTAATTGTGCTAGCTGGCTCCCACCGGAAGCTTGAGGAATTCATATCACTTGGCTCCTAATCAGAGTGCAGCCCCCAGCTATAAAGAATTCCTTCCCAGAGCATCATGTTGGAGGAAGCCCAGCGTGCAGGGAAGACAGCAATAAGCTGTGTACCCACGCAGGTGACAGTGTGGAATAGACACTGCCTGAGGCCTGGAGAGTCAGGTAAGAGGTCCAGACTAGACAGCCATGTAGGGAGCTTACAGTTGGCAAACATTCTATGGCCCAAGGTTGCAGTTCTCGTCATTGATAGCTTCAGCCTCATGCCCCACCAACAGAATTCCCATTTGTAATATAAACTCTGGATGTACCCAGAGTTTGATTTGCCCCTATGTCCAGACAAGTAGGTAAGTAAAGCACTAAAAAATTCATAATTTTTAAAATTATTCAGGATGGTTCATCAGTAATGATTACTTTTAACTGTCTATATCATAGAGAACAAAAGCTGATTCCAATAATATCTGGAATTTATTTTGTCTGTTTTAAATGTCCCTCATCTGGGAAACTAGCATGCAAGGATGGTTCAACATATGCAAATCAATCAGTGTGATACATCATGTCAAAAGAATGAAGGACAAAAACCATATTATCATTTCAATGGATGCTGAAAAAGCATGTGATAAAATTCAACATCCTTTCATGACAAAAACTGGGTATAGAAGGAACTTACCTCAGCATGATAAAAGCCATATATTACAGACTCACAGCTAGTGTCATACAGAATGGGGAAAAACTGAAAGCTTTTCCTGGAAGATCTGGAACAAGAAAGGATGCCCACTTTCATCACTGTCATTCAACATAGTACTGGAAGTTCTAGCTAGAGCAATCAGAAAAGAGAAAAAAATAAAGTGCATCCAAATTGGAATGAAAAAAGCCAATTATCCTTGTTTGAAGATTATATCTTATATATAAAGAAACCCAAAGATTCCACACACACACACACACACACACACACACACACAAAAATAGAACTGATTAGCAAATTCAGTAAAGTTGCAGTATACAAAATCAACACACACAAATCAGTAGCATTTCTATATGTTAACAGTAAACAATCTGAAAAACAAACCAAGAAAGTAATCCCATTTACCAAGAAAGTAATCCCACTCTTATGTATTGTCTCAAGCAGCAGCAACCTAAACTAAGACATTAGCTAGTGAATGTTTTGGACAAATCCCCTCTCACTCCACAAGCAGCTTTAGCAGTAGGCTGCTTCCACTTTAAGCTGGTCCCAGAGAGCCACTGGACAGGTTAGCACAAACAATAGATTACTGTTCTTTGCAAATTGTATTCTTTTTCTCTGTTTAGTACCAGGAATGTGGACTATTGTCTTCACAGCTACTGTTGAGGTGGGAAATGAAGGATGAGATTAGGGTAAGTTAAGATCCCACAAAGAGTAAATTCACTATTCTTACCCAGAATCAGCATTTTTTGTTGTTTTTTGGATGTTTGTTTTTCGAATAAGTGTTTTGCAGGTTGCTGCAAGCCTTGGGTTAGTTTTCAGAATGCCCAAAGTGATGATTCTCATAGGTTTTCCTTCTCTCTCTCTTTCTTTCTTTTTTTTCTTTTTCTTTCTTTCTTTCTTTTCTCTCTTTTTCTTTCTTTCTTTCTTTCTTTCTTTCTTTCTTTCTTTCTTTCTTTCTTTCTTTCTTTCTTTCTTTCTTGTTATTGTTGCTTTTACAGATGAGTGGAATTTGGAGTTCTTTACTCTGCCGTTTTGCTGATGTCCTGCAGTTTCTTTTAAAGTGAAATATACACGTACCCTAGGAGCCAGCAATCCTTCTAGATAGTTACCCAGCAGGAATGAAAAAAAATCACAGAAAAAAGCTTATACACAAATGTTTACATGGGCTCTATTCATATTCATCCGAACCTGGAAGCCATCCACCTGTCTCATCCTTAAGCAAGCTGTGGTATTTCCATACAATGAAATATTACTCAGTGATAAAAAGGAACAAGGTATGAGCACACACAATAATGAGGATAAATCTCAAATGCATTATGCTAAGTGAAAAAAAGCCAGACTCAAAAGGTTACATGCAATTTCTATTACATTCTGGAAAAAGCAAAACTATTAGGACAAAACAGATCAGTGGTTTCCAGGGTCTGTGGTTAGAATGACCAGGTTTTTGGAAAGGGGCAGAAGAAATCTTTAGGGAGTTGTTCTCTATCTTGATGATGGTGATGATTATACTATATGAAAACATACCACATGTTTGTCAAAATTCACAGAACTGTATGACTAAAATGGTGAATTTACTGTATTGACGTTATACCATAATAAACAAATGACTTAAAAAAATAAAAGCATATAGCAGTGCAGAAGTAAAGCCACAAGTGACTCTAAGAATATGAACTCATAGAAATTTTGGCAATCCATCGACCTCCTGTAGGACACAGGGCACTGGGGGTTATCTTTATTGACTCATAAAGTGGAAGAGTGGCCTCAGCTTACATCTGGATGCAGAAACCCACAACTAAGAATTAGGTGAGAAGTTCTTAGAGGCAAGGGACAAGGAGAGAGCTTAATGGGTGTCCACTATAAGAATCCATATTAAACTGTGCAGTGCAGTACTTTATTCAAAATGTCTGTGCCTCTGACTATTAGTAACAATTTATTTGCAATGAATCACACAGCTCTGCCAAACCTGTCAGTGTTGTGACACTCCAGGACTCGCTCTGAGGCATGAGACTCCTTTGGAGGCTTCTAGAGAGTATAGATCCCAGAGCCTCCTGTTCACGCTAGTGTCATCTTACATTGAGAACAGTCCGGAAGGCATTCCTGACAATTCCTGCTAGAACTCAGGGTAGCAAAGGAGAGGGATGAATTTCATGCCTGTGACATTGTGCAGCTCCTGATTTCTCAAAATCCAGCATAGAGAGAGGCCTTTGATTTTTCCAGGGAAATAAATATTGACTATCTTGTACCAAAACTCTGCCTTTAGCGTTCTCTAGAGGCCTAGAGAGCACTCTGCAGGTTTCCAGCTTCCCTGAAATCCAGAGCCTGCAGGCTCAGCGCTGTCTGGCAGATGGAGCCTGCCACGCTCTCCAGGGCTAAGCTCCGCTTGCATGGACGACGGATTCAATTATTATGGGTTGAAATCTGGGAAATGTGATCTTCCACCTGCAATAATTTGCTCTTGCTGCTACTTAGAAAACAACCTTAAAACCTCCACGGCTTCCAGGTACGCAAGGCACCTGCAGTTCGGTGGATTGAGATGGGGTTCAGCTGGGCAGCTCTGCTTCAGGCTATGAGTCAGCTGGGCCTGGCTCTGTTTAGGGTTTGGGTTCAGTCTGCTCCATGCCTCTCATCTTCCTGTTCCAACAGCTACCAGGGCATGTTTGCATGGCAAAGCGCCAGAGCGCCAGAGCCAGGCCAGCGCACACAAGCATACTTAAATCCTCTTTTTGTGTCACATCTATGAATATCTCCGGGCAAAGCAAGTTGCATAACCAAGTCAAAAATCAATGGGGTGGGGAAATATACTCCTTCCACGGTGATTTTTAAAAAAATCCAAACTCATGCTCTACCCAGGTGAATGTAGACTATTTACTTAACCTTTGCTTGCTTTAGTTTTTTCACCTCTAAAAATGTGACCCAATAGTGTTTCTGTGAAATGTCAATGAGACGAAAATACAAAAAAAACATTTACCCCATTGCCTCATGGTATATGCTCAATATATGCATTCCCTCCCCCCATCCTATTTATTCATTTAACCAGTATCTGTAGTAGGAGCCATTGGCAAAGAATTTTAAAAGGACTATTGTTATACAGAGCTTCAAGATTTTGGTGAGAAAGTGAGAAATTTTAATAGTAATCTGTCTTTTAGTGAGAAATGGGTTTCCAACACTGAACACTTTCCTTGAAATTCACATTTAATTAAAGCTGTCAAGATGCTCATTACCAAGGCCAAGTAGTGGGAAAAGGCAATGGCACCCTTGAAATAAAATTACCCTGGAGATAAAAATTGCAACACTGTTGTCTAGTCTGGAAGTGCACGGTGGTTTTGAGTCCCCAAGACCCAAAGTGCTACAGCAGTTTGTCTCACCCTGGCCCTGGCTTCAAAGCAGTTTTGCCATGGAGTGTATGTAGGAGATTAGCACTAAGGGCTGACTTGTTCTACAGAAGACCTGAACCAACGTGGCATTGGAAATGCATCCCTAGAGTGGCTGGATCTTGGAGACGAGTGAGCCACAGCTCTATTTGTTGGATCACAGAGATTTTGGTGGGTGGCAATACCATGCCACTGGTTTTATTGTCAACGACGTCATGACAGTAAATTCAGGAAGAACCAGGTTTGGGTAGTTGTCATTAAGGCTTTCATCCTAAAATCCTAAGGCATATGAGTCCCTCTCCAGCAGTGAGACAACCGAACTCCTTCAAAGATGAATAAGCATTTCAGATAGAGTTGCCAGATAAAAATACAGAATGCCCAGTTAAATTTGAATTTCAGATAAATGACACTTTTCTTAGTGATCAGTGATTTTATACAAAAAATTATTTGTTGTTTATATGAGATACAAATGTAAGTATTTCAAATTTTATTTTGTAAATCTAGCAATCCTAACTCCAAAACATCTTTAGAGAAATTGAGGTGGAGAAACCCTAGGGAGAAAGAAGAGTGTACAGTTGGACAGGCACTCAGTTGGCATATGGGACATGGAGCAGTCACAGCAGGGGCATCTAACATGGTCTAGGGGAAGTCAGAGAAGATGCTGAAGGGAGCTCTAGGTAACGAGAGACCAAAAAGATACAGAATTGTCAGAAGAAAGGGGAGGGTGAGTATAGGGTGCCATGCAGGAATGGCTAGTGATCAAGGCAGCAAGAATCTCATGCACAATTTTAAGAAAATGAGAAACAACACAGCGTGTTCAAGAGATGGTGTAACTTTGATGTGGATGAATTGTAGGATGCAAGAAGGGAGTGCTGGGAGGGGAAGTGGGAGGGTGGACAGGGGCTAGATCCTCTCTGAGGATGTTCTTAGCAAAATCAAGGCATGGCTTTTATCAGCACAATAAAGTTCACTCAGGGATGCTATCTCATTGACCCTCCCAATGAACTTGGGCAGAGATTATAGGGTCCTCTTTACAGACACTAGAACTGTAACCACAGAAAAGAAAAGATGGCAATAACAACAGCCTCCAATTAATGGACATTTACCGTGCAACAATGGGTATAACGATGGGATTGTTAAAGGCATTTTTTTCCCTCTCACAACAGCACTGTGAAGTAGAAGATGCTATTGTCCCAGTTTAACAGTTGAGGACCTGGGGATCAGAGGTACAGTGTCTTACCTAATGTCATAAATTTGTGCACGGGGTATAGCAGAGCTCAGCAGCCTCATCCTAGTGGAGATGGTCCACACCACATGATACCAACCCAATCACTTCCTCCCTCTTGAAGGGTGAATGCAGGGAGCACAGGGGAAGGGGTGGGGTTACTACCCTCAGTAGGGTTTGGCCATCTTCCTGGCTTCTTAGGAAGCCTGCTATGCATCCAAGAGCCAGGGAGGCTGGAGAACTGTGTGACTTCTCAGGTGATGAATGAATTCCTCTTGCACTTTATGATCCTGTACATTCTTAAAACCCATTTACGGCCAGCTAAGTGATCTCTGAATGTCTCGTCTTTAAATCCTAGGAGACAGACCTCCTGGATCACAGTCGCTAGGCTTTCTTGGCGGGCTAGCTATCTGAAATAAGAAAGGACCTGCTCACAGAACAACACTGGAAGTGGGAGTTAGACTCACATGTGCTCCCTTTAACCTATGATGGAATCGATGAATTACACTCTGCATTAGACACTAAGAAGAATGCTTACTGTTTATTACCCCGATCTTTTGATTCCTAAAACAGTGTGAACTCCATGTCTCTTATAGCCCAGACGCCTCAACCTCTCTGACAGTGAGGGCAGAGATCAGCTGGAATCAGTTTGGGTAAAGCTTAATTCAATTTGATTTCCCCAATATGTTCGAAAACGAAATCAGCGCTCAGGATAAGAAGGGATGAGAGAGACTCAAACATAGTGTTCCTACTTTCTGACACTATTAAATCTTTTCATCTTATTGTCAACCGAAAGATCGGTGTCATAGTCTGTTCCTGCTACTGTAACAAAAATACCTTAGACTGGGAAATTTATAACAACAGGCATTTATTTTTTACAGTTCTAGAGACCGGGAAGTCTAAGATCAAGGCACCAGCAGATTTAGTATCCGGGGAAGGCTCACTCTCTACTTTGTAGACGGTGCCTCTTGCTGCATCTCCCATGAGGACAGACGGGAGGGCCAAAGGGCCAAACTGGTTCTTAGATGCCTCTTGTATAAAGGCATCAGTCCCATTCAGGATGGCAGGCCCTTGTGACCTAATCACCTTCCAAAGCCCCATCTCTTAACGCTGCTGCAATGGGGATTACCTTTCAGCATGAACTTTGAAGGGAAACAAATGTTGAAACAGTACTAACTGGCAATGCCAATATATTTCCCTTTCAGAAAGTCTGGTGATATTGGTGTATCCAGACAGGAGAATGTACCTGGCCAATGTTTCATACATCACAAGTGCTGTAAAGTGTTTTAAATGAATATATGAACATGAGTAAATTGATGACCCAAGCTGGGGATGGAGTGAGGAAACAGGGAAAGATACATTTGTTCTGAAAGAGCTGAGCTCTAATGAACTATTATCCAGGGCACAGTCCAGAAGCTTTTGGTGAATTTGACCTTGGTCCAAGATAGAGTCGATATTCAAAAGGAGTGGGGAAAAGTGTTTTGGCAGCATTATGGTTTAGGGCTCCACTACTGCAGCAAATCTCCAGTGAATAGTAGCACCCCTTTCCTGACTCAATACCAAGATCTTTCTTCTATGAATTTTGGGGAAATTATTTAATTCCATACACTGTCTGGGCCTCAGTTTCCTTATCAGTAGCAGGAGGGTTATGATATCGCCTTCATCACAGAGTTGTTCATTCATTCCACAGATATTTTTTGAGCCCTGACTTTGTTCAAGGTGCTCTTACGGGCAGTGAAGACGTAGCGAAGAACAGGACAGAACAGCTTCCCTCCTCCCACCTCCCCCAGCCCAGTCACTTATGTTCTACTAGGGGACACAGACATAAATGAATAAATAAATACCCGTGATTATTTTGTACAGTGCTAAGTACTATGAAAGGAAATAAAAGAAAATACTGTGGCTGTGACTGGTCTGGATGATGTTTCACCAAAATTGATGTCATTGGAAAAAGAGATGATGTTCAGCTTGAGGCTAGAACAGTGGTAAGAGGGCAGCTTTTAATGAGCATTCAAGGAAGCTGTCGCAAAAGTCTTAAAAATGAAAGAATTAGTATGCTTGAGGATTAAATGAGAGTATGTATGTAGAGTATTTAACATAGTGCTCAGTACATGATGAAGGTTAAATGAATAGTAGCGGTGATAATGATGATGGCGATGATGATAACAGTGGAGTTTATGAAAAATCACTAGAGTTCAGCCAAAATGGTAGGAGACAAACTTTCTGGAAAGAGATCAGCATGAACCAGGCTGGCTATTTGTGCTGCTGTTTGGAGCAAAGTGCAGAACAGATGCATCTATAATTTTGGTGAAGTACATGATAAGGCTCCCACTTGGTAGGAAAACTTCCTCTGAGGTCATCAGACCCTTATCTCTGCAGGATGGAACAGGGAGCAAAGGGGCTCCTAATAGCCCTTCCCACTATGGTCAGTTACGGCTCTGCAGCTAGTTGGAGTTGAAGCTGCAGGTCAGAGGTGACAAATTCTGCAGTTGAACAGAGCTGGACAGCCACTTCCCGCATGCAATGTACCGGTCTAACCCACAGCCCAGGAAACCTTCATTCTATACACTCCAGAACCTCTGGCCGCCCAGCACCAGCTCAGAGGGACACACAGGTGCCCACAGAGAGGCTGGCCAGGAAGCACCGTCACTGAGCATGTCCTCGTCTAGGATCCTTGTTGAAAACACTCCGGTGCCAGATCTCATTACTGCTCCGAGAAGGTCCTTGCAAGGCTTGTCTCCTCCTGACGTCTCCTTCTACGTGGGCTCAGACTTTTGTGATGCTGGCTCCGTTTTCCCTGACACTGGAACATTTATATTTGATCGTGTTGGGATGAATTATTCACACGCCCCGCCGAACACAGATTTAACGAGGGGATTTCTTTTCTGTTCCTTGTTTTGGCTTTTAATGGAGTCTAGCCTTTGAATTAAGCATTGGCTCAGCAATTTGCAGCTGCAGGAGATGCAGAAAGAGAAACTATCCCTCCGTCTAGGGACTTGGAGGCAGCTGTTCTGGCAACCAGCCCTAACTATAGATTTTCTTTGTGTGGATCTTATTTCTGGGTCTCAGGTGAATCCGGTGGTGAGGTCCTTCATTAAAGCCAGAGAACAAAGACCGTGTTGGACCAGAGGAGGAGTGAAACCGAAACTCCCGGAAGAAGGATGACCCAAAGGCCAAGGGTAAGCCAAAGCTGAAGAAATACAGTTCTGCGGAGAAATTGTGGAACTGCAAATAGAAAAAGGCATCATGGGTTCAGGAACTGTAGTGGCCACTGCCCAGCATCTGGCCCCTCTTGTTCTATTATTGATAGCTTGCTTTTTCCTACAGGAAAATCACTTCTCTATTTTAAACTTACATTGTACAAGCAAGGCATGACTGTAACCCCTGCCTTGAAGAATGAACTAGCCAGTCAGAGACTCACATACACCTGGCTACCTAATTGGTTCAGGTGTGGGTGTGTGACCCAAAGATAGAATCAGTCCTGGGATATTTGCCAGAAAGGAAGGAAGGAAGATGTCTGTCTGTCTGTCTGTCTGTCTATATGTCCCTCTCTGCAGTTGTTAAGTGGTAGAATATACATCTGTAAGCTGCTAAGGGCCACCCCATGGAGAAGGCTTTGGCCATAAAGTAATTGTTCAAAAGAGAATAAAGCATATCTTAGAGAAACAGAAGGCAATATTGAATGTGCATGACATTATTCAAGTCCCTGGATCCAGCCATACCTGAAGAGTGTTATAAAATGATACATTCCAATTTTTATTGCACTATTTTGAGTTGACATTATTTCCTTTCAAACAGAAAGATTTGACTTACATGGAAACTGAGAAGAAAACAAAAAAGATCAGGAAAAAAGCATAAGGAAGTTAAGAAGAAATGGATCAAGACAGAAGAAAGAATGGAGAATTACTTTTATGAGATGTTGGCTTTGGCATAAAGATAAATCTCCTGCTTATAGACATAGGACTGGTCTGACCATGTCTCAGCTCCTTTGTCATTTGTGTCAGAGCCATTGCTTATGACTATAATAAGAGTGAAATCTTTGCTGTGAAATTGATCCATATGAAAATAATTTCAGTAGAATGAGAATGGAAAATAATTGGAAGCAGTTTAAATGTGCTGTACAAACAATTGATCCAAAAGTTAAGTAGGTTTGAAGAATTAGTTCCAGAAATAATTTATCCATGAAAATATAGCAAGTTAACTAAAATTTTGGTTAGAATAGTTAAGTTATTCCCTTGTTTTAATACTTATGCAGGGGAAGAATGACCTCCATAGGTTCTTAGTTGGAAAACCCTTATTGCAAGACAGATTAATAAGAGCAAACAGAAGTTTTTTAACATGTACATTTCATATACTCATGGGAGACACCCAGGGGGTAAGTGCTTCTCAAAAAGTTAGCTTTGAATTCCAATATAAACTGGATTAGCATATTCAACAAAGAACGGTAAATTCTTAAAGAAGTGACAAGAAAAAGGAAAGGGACTGAGATTCCAGGGGTGACAACTTGGAGGAAGGCAAATAACTGGCAGATGAGAGTTAATTAATAAAGCTAAAGTAGATTGCTCTGGTATCTCCAAGTTGATTAGGGTCTAAAGTTGTCTTCATTGGTTAACTTTTGGGGGGAGGCTGAAGTGAGAAACCTGAATGTTCTCCACAAAGGCAAGTACAATAATAGAATTTGAAACCACACACAAGCACAACATGAGGGGGATTTTAAGGAATTAAAGCCGTTCCACTGGGGAAGAGATGCCAAGGAGGCCTTGACAACTGTCTTCAGACATCTCAATGGGCATCACGAGAAAGGAGGATTTCACTTGTTCTATGCAGCTTCCAAGGGCATCAGTTGTGAAGAAAGACTTTTGGCTGCACTATTAAAAATAATTTAATATTAACCCAGGAGTTAGTGTTACATTTGCCCTTTGAAGTACAGAGGCAGAAGTTTGCCAGCCATCGGAAATGCTGTGACAGTATTTCTTTCACTCATTCAGGTATTGATGGCAACTACTACGATGTGCTAAGCACTGTTTTGGACAAGAAGAGCGGAGGTGATTTTTCTATTCCTGTGAAGTTTGCCTACCTGTTCAGTCTTGTCATGTGGGAAGAGGTGAAGCTCTACATGGGGTTGGAAGGCTAGCCCCAAGACCAATGTCAGGGTTAGAGCTGGTGCACAGGTAGGAGAGCTAGACTTGAGAAAGAGGAGGAGGGATTCATCTGGACTTTGCTACCTATGGATTTTATGATTTGGGGTAGAGCTATGAACCTCTTCGGTTCGCCTTCTCCATTAGTAAAATAATCTTTTAAATTTTCACTCAAGCATCACTTCTTTCTTGAAGTCTACCCTATCTGGAGAAGATCCTGAGAAACTCTATATTTCATTCACACCTAGAACTTCCTTCTAAGGAAATCAATCTCAGGTGGCTCTTTATAGTGTAAAGAGTTTACTTCCAGTGTGAGAATTAAACCAACCTTCCTATGATGTTTACCACGAATTGTTTCAGGTCTTGGTTCCCAAGAGAAAGGCAATGAATAATACACTGAAAGGATAGCAATCAAATACCCCCAAAGGACCTTGATGGCTACTCTACCCAATAGAATCTACCATATTGAGTGATGGTAAACAACTGGCCAGACTCTGTATCTGAGGCAGATGTTCCCGGAGAAGGTAGGTCATTAGAATTGTCATTCATCTTCCTGGTTTTCCATGCGTCTGCTATGCTGTCCAGTCTTGGAACTGTTTAGGTCACCACAGATAATGTCCCTCATGTTACTTCCCTGCTTAAAACTCCATTGACTTTCCATTGTTCTTAGAATAAAAACAAGAATGGCAGATGGACTACAAGCCTCTGCATATCTGGCTTCTGCCCATCTCAGTCTTGGATAACTGTAAACTGGCTCTCATTTGTTTTTATCTGATTTTACTGCTCTTCTCTGGGTTTCTTCAGTATGCCACAGGGCCTTTGCTTATCCTGTTCCATAAAGTCAGGGTCCATATCATTTTGTTTATTGCTTTTCCTGTTTAGAACTGTATCTATAATTCCTACCACAGTTCCTGACACAATATAGACACCATATAAATAAGTAGACATCACCCTAATTTCATAAAAATAGCTCCCTGTCACCATAAGCCATCTGAACATGTAGCTCCCTTACCATCTTCTTGATGTACTAATACTTTTAACACACATGAGACAAAGCAGCATAGTGGTTAAGCTTTTGGGCTCTAGAGCAATTTTTATTTTTCTGTCTGGGTTAAATTCCTGATTCTCCATTTACTAAGTGGGTGAATTTAGGCAACTTATTTAAACTCTGTGTACCTTGATTTTTAAATCTTTAAATGCAAGACGGTAACACTGAATTACAATAGATGTATTTGTTGTGCAGGTCCAGTGATATGATAAAAACCATGCCTGGAGCATAATTGTCATTCAATAAATTGTGTATGTTACATATTAGCTTCCAGGTAGAGTTGACTGCTTTCTGCTTCATCGTGTTCCTCTGAACTCCTTCATACAATGGAATATTAAAAATCGGGAGTGGGAGGTATAACATAGCCACATTTATTATTGCTTTTAAATACACCCCTTCCTTGCATCCTAGATATTTTACTGTATTCCTGATGTGTGGGATGTGGGGGTAACCGTGGTTCTTAATGGGTCTGTACATTCTCTCCTAGGTGAGTTGTCTATAAATGAGTTGGGGCCATGGTTGTATAGATTACTCTCACACCACTTACACCTAGGGTGGTGACTTAGTCTGCTCAGGCTGCTATTACAAAATGCCATAGACTAGGTGGCATAAACAGGACATTTGTTTCTCACATCTGGAGAATGGGTAGTCCAAGATCAGCATACTAACATGGTCAGGTTCTTGGTGCGGGCTCTCCTCCTCACTTGCAGACAGCAGCCTTCTTGCTGGGTCCTCACATGGTAAAGGGAGTGAAAGTTCTGGTCTCTTTCTTTTCTTATAAGGATGCTAACCCCATCGTGGAGATACTACTCTGTGCCTTCATCTAAATGTAATCACCTTCCAAAGGCTGCACCTCCAAATACCATCACATCTGGGGTTAGGGCTTCAACACATGAATTTGAGGGTGGGGCACATTCGGTCTATAGCAATCAGCTATGAGGATTCTAGAAGATAATGCATGTGGAAGTGTCGTGCATAGAATTTAGTACATAGTAGGTGCTCAGGAAATGAGTCTGCATTTGAGTGAAGAGAACTGCTATTAACTAGGCTGATGTGATAAGGATAATTCTAGCTGAGTAAGTCCTTTTGGGAGCCCCAGACACTGTTAAAAAAAGTTCCATAGTTACATGAGAGGCATATATTGTGTAGATTCTGCAAGTGGTTCATTAATTTACAATCCTACATTTTATTAAATTAATTTGAATTTTAATGAAAAAAACTAAGCCAACGTGATTTCTGTCTTGAGGAGGAAATAGCATTTCTACACAGGTTCGGGGAGTAGGATGCCAGAAAAAAGATGTAGGCCTTCTAAATTTCCCCAGAGGTTATAGCCTATCAACTTGCATAGCAAGAAGTTTAAAAAGATGATCTGCTACACCAAAATGGTGGGTCTGTCATTAATGGGGAAATCTCACCTAAAAGACATGGTGGGACATTAGTAACGTGGCTGATAAATAGGAAGGAGCCAGGAGTAGGCAGGGTGGGGACTGGGACATTTAGCTGAGCTACAGGGACAGCCCGGGAAGGTCTTTAATAGCATATATGAACTTGGGAGTTTGAACTTCTTTCTGGAAGGTGACCCCAGCCAATGTCACTGTGATGGGAAGGACACCACTCAGCAATCTGAAGGACATGTGCTGTTTCTTCTTAAGTGGGTGGATGATGCTTCAGACCATTCAAAGTCTCCAAGGTGAATGCCAGATATTACTCAGGTATATTTTGGTGCTAGATTCTTTGAATCTAATTGCTTTAAGCAGTGAATGTATTTGGCTGCATTAACTGAAAAGTTCAAGGATCGAATTTTAGAAATAGTTGCGTTCAGATGCTCAAATGATAACCTTGGGAACTCGTGTTCTTTATTCTCTTCACTTGATTTTCCTGACATTACCTTTTTCTTGGGTGGGTTTTTACTGTATGGGCACAAAGATGGCCATGAGCAACTCTAGAACTTCAAGCGTATACCCTATTTACCTAATAATCCCAGAGAATAAGCACCTCCTGGTCAATATTTTCATGGAAGTTCTGAGATTTCCTTTCACTGTTCCAGCATGGGTCATGTGCCTATCCCTCTAATTACTGCTCACAGGGATCGTGGAGGGCTCTGATTGGTCAGCTTGGGTCATGTGCCTATCTCTTTAATAACTGTTCACAGAGATTGTGGAGGATTCTGATTGGTCAGCTTGGATCATGTGCCTACCCCCTAATTACTATTCTCAGGTATTATAGAGGGCTCTGATTGGTCAGCTTGGGTCACATGCCTATCCCCTAATTACTGTTCTCAGGAATTATGGAGGGTTCTGATTGGTCAGCTTAGGTCATATGTTCACCCCAAAAGCGAGAACCTCTGTATAGCCAGCCCCTTCAAAAAGATACAGTTATTAAGGTGATTGGGATAATTGGGGTGGTATTACCAGAAAAATGGTCATGAATTTTGGGGAGACAAAAACAATATGTATTCTCTTTATGTATGATACAGCTTCTTGGTTTCTAACTCCAAGGGAGAGGAGCTAGCTTCAGTGAAGGAAACTGAGGTTAGAGAATCTGGTCTCTTGGGCAGAATGCAAATAAGGATGTGAGTCAGAAGATGAATGGGAAACCTTAGGATAACATAGTACAAACAAAAGCTCATGATTGCTAGATACACGTGAGGATTTGTCTTATATACTACTGTATCCCCAGTGTCTCTCACTGTGCCTAACTCGTAGTAGGTGTTCAATAAATATAAAATAATGAATGAAAGTATCTTATAACAAGAACAAATACTACTGCTGCTGCTACTAATATGCTGATGATAACAGTAGTATATAAATGATAAAATCAGCTAGATTTCCAAGAACAGCAGCCTACTACTACATCTCTGTGAACTAACATTTATTGAATGACTACTATGTGCTGAATACTATGCTATGTGCTGTATTTTCAGCATCTCATTTAATCTTCACAATGATCCTATAAAGGCAAAGCTTTTGTTATCCCCGTTTTACAAACGAGGCTCAAAGAGGTTAAGTCATTTGCTCATGGTGGTGGTTGTGTCACTTAAGCTAGGTTGTGTAAGCAACCCCCAAATTTCAGTATCCAGATATCATGAAAGTTGTTTCTTGCTCATTTCAAGAAATGAACCGTCTTCCACACACAGTCATTCGGGCATCTGGTCCCTTTGGTCCCTTCCATCGAGTGGCTCTGTCCTCTGCCAGGTCCACGCCTTTCTTTGCAGTATCTGGCAGATGAGGAAAGGGAGGGAATGTGGAGAAAGTTCACTGGGTGTTAACCAGCGTGACTGCAGGTGGCCGCATTGATACTGCTCAGAGTCTACTGGTAAAATTAGTCCCGTGGCCCTGCCCACATCCACAAAGGGCAGGAATGTAGCCTCTGTGTTTGTCAAGGGACTGGCATGTTACAGGGATATATTAGTAAGCAGCAGTGCTCACACCCCCCTGCCATGCACAAGTTACACTCACACCTATACACCCCCTTATACTGTTCTTTCCCTTGGACATCATCCAAATTCTCTTCACTCTTCACCTGGCCTCCACTTCCTTTCTGTGTCTTTGCCCTGACCTGGCCTGGGCTGCCCCACCCTGACAA
Source organism: Mirza zaza (assembly GCA_008750895.1). Lineage (NCBI taxonomy): Eukaryota > Metazoa > Chordata > Mammalia > Primates > Cheirogaleidae > Mirza > Mirza zaza. The sequence goes on from VSMD01080487.1 coordinate 95,956, forward strand.
AGGGAATTTTATGAGCAAACTCAGGACCGGAGTTATCACAAACTGGGTGGTTAAACGAGCACTTCCGGCCAGGCTTGGTGACTTTGTCTCTTCATTACAGTCAAATTCCACCTGCAGAAATTCTCTTTGCTGCAGCAACCCCAAAGCTGAATAATTTGATTATTTGATTCTAAGGAGATTCAGTGATATTAGTTGACTGAATATGAAATGTGTCTTTAAAACCATCCCCTTCCCAATCTTTTTGATCATTAGATTTGCTCTTAATCTCGCACAAAGACATCCTGTGATTTTTTTTTTTTCCTTTTGGCAGGTTAATTAAACCTGTCTTTAATTTTTTTTTTCTTTTTCCAATTCTGTCTGAGTGCTGGGGAAAAGATCTAAGTCTCTAATCTCTGGTGGCATTTGTTATGGAATATTCCAAACACATGGAACCATAAAGCATTCTCTCATTTAACCTGAGCTCTCCAGCTCTGCTCATTTCAGGCTGCCAGAACTCATACCTCATTGTGTGAGCAACTTTAACTTGGGGGAAGGGAGGGTCACTTAACAAGAAAATTGAACAATAAAAATCTCAGGAAATTGGATATTTAAGCGTTCAGAGTAATTGATATTGAAGAAAAAGTATGATCTACTAGAATTATATCCACACAATCTATTGCCCATTAGTTGGGACGTCCACATAACCCTAATCTAAAATTATGAGGGTTCATTACACATGCAATCAGACACAATAATCTTCATTCCATCCATCAACAGTCCACGTGCTCCAAAAATCCTCCCTGTCTTTGCGTTCCCCATGTTCTGAAGCAGAAAATTGAGATCTGATTTTTTTCATATTAGGTGGCAATTTCTAGGGCATTATGCCCTAGAAATCCTACATTAAATACAAGACTTAGAAAAATATTAAAAAGGTTGAAATATTATCTAGACAGCTGGAGGTAAAAGAGAGAGAGAGAGAGAAGTGATGCCCTTAAAGGTGAAAAAAAAAAAAAGGTTACGAAAAGGAAGAAAGAAAATTTCTCTGTATTTATGGCTGGAAGAGATGGAAGAATTCTTTACCCAGCTGAGACATACACAGCTGTTTCTCGTGGTTGGCTGGCATGCACTGTGGAGTTTGCTTAATCTCAATGGGTTCTCCAAGTAATATGGAAAACCCAAAAACCCAACCAAATCAAAACAGAACAACTATATCTGAGCAGAAGCCAGAGTCCCTGATTCACGCAACCTTCCCAAATATTCCATCCATAACTCGAACCTTATTCTGTCTTCTCCCATCCTGACTTGCTCCTGGCTTGGGGGTGAGTATATTCTGGATGACAAGAATTTGAAAGTTTCTGATCTTGATAACCTAATTTATGCTAAGTCTTTAGTAGCAGAATCAGATGGCTGATGACAGTATATTTTGTCAAGCCAACATGACCATCAGGAGGTTCAGAGTCAAACTTTCAACACCAATAGGGCAAGTTAATTAGTTCTCATGGGCTGCTTATTTGTGTTTTATTTTTTATCCCTGGTCTTGACTTTCTATTCCAATTTGTATTTTCCTTGCTTCAGAAACATACTTATATGTAGATTCGTTAAATGACACTTTAATAAAATCTGTTGTTTTTGACTTCCCATCTTCTACTGTAAGTGTCTTAGTTTTCTTTAGGGAAACCATTGGTTCCTTATTCTCAGTCCATATTGCTCAGGTTGGGAGGACCACTCCTTTCCCTCCCAGGCTCTAGGAGTCCTTACAGAATCCATGTACAAGCAATCCCATGTTCCAACGCTTGTCCATAGTAGTTTAAGTCTGTTCGTGTCATTCATTTGGGGCTGGAAACCTGGGTGGGAATTTGTGGGAAAGAGTCCCCCTCTCTTTACAGGGCCGAAGACTGGAATTGCAACAGGCCGCACCACGGAGGGTGTCTGAGAATAACACTACACCACGAAGCATAGACCCAAGAAACAGAGAGACTTTGACTTTGGACAACAAATGTGCCAGCCTCCATCCGGCCATTGCCAAAGCCAGTCATGTTTCCTCCTTCAATATTAAGCCTGTTGGAGCTGATTTTTCTGTTTGTTACAACTGAAACAATACTGACCGTAAGACTTCTATAGAATGTGGAGCCTGGTGCATTTGCATTCTTGTTCTCACCTTAGAAGAGGATGACTTCTCCACCACCTGCCATCTGCTGTGCAGAGATTGGGGAAGAGGGCTACTGCTCCATACCATGGCTTGCTTTGGCCAATGAGAAGTGGCTATCTGCCAGCCCCACGCAAGAGCTTTAAGGGTTTTTTCATTACTCTGCCCTGAGAAAGGCACCATGTCCCAGATGTTCTTTCACCTGGATCCTGTCATGGGAAGACCCACGGAGCAGAGCCAAGTTGGCCCGGAGTCACCAACGTACGGCATTAGCAAGAAATAAACTCCTGCAGTTATAAGTCATTGAGATGTGGTGCTGCTTTGGTTTTGCAGCCATAAATATTGATTTATTTTGCATTCATCACCACATTCACTTCGTATTCATTTTCCAGCATGCAATAGGGGACACACACACGCACACATGCACGCACAGATAGCCAATTCCCTTACAGTTCCTCTCCACTGACATTTTCCCTCACGCTTCACAAGCAGACCTGAGATAGAAGAAACATTTCAAAAGCCTCTGTACAGATTCCAGAATAACAGTGTGGGTAGAGGAGAACACTGTGGTAGATGCCGTAAAACAGATGAAATGATCCGCCCTAGAAGCCTGGCTTCCACGAACAGGTAGCAAGGGCACTGCTGGATGCCATTGTCCGCCCTCCACCTGCAGACTTCTGGGCTGCGCCCAGGACACTCAACAATGGAGAGAGCAGATTTAAGAGTTGATATTCGATCTTTGGTTCCTGTAGAAGCAGAAAGGCTGTCTGTGATTTGAATGAACTTTAGATCTACTAACCCAGCCCGACTGTTGTGGATGCCGGGACTATGTTGCTACGTAAGATACACAAGGTTTCTGCTCTCCCGAGTTTACATCCTGAAGAAAGGAGGAAGGAGAGGTGTGCAGTGCATCAGAAACGAGCACAGGATTTAGATGACAAAGGGGTAAATTCCGGGACTGACCAAAGTGGTGGAGAATGCGGGGTGGGGGCTGGGGCTACCGTGCTGCTGTAAATAGGTGTGTGGGGAAGGTGTGCTTAAGGGAGTTTTGAGCTGAATGGTGAAGAGGGAGATGGGGAGGCGGAGTGCTCCAGGTGGGGATAACAGGAAGTGCAGAGAGCCTTAGGCAGCCGTGCTGGAGCTCACCTGAGTCTGAGTTTCTTCCCCTTCCTGGGCGCAGTACTGGGTTGTGTCTGGAGCCTTCTATGGTGAGGAGGGCTGAGCCCCGGCCAAAGCCCGATGGGGGAAGCGATGGTCACTGGTTCCAGGCCTCTGAAGGGCTCCTCAGTGCTCTCCCTTGGGTCCTGCCTCAGGGGCCACACGCGACAGATGGCAGAGCCTCCATCGGCTGACGGGCTCCTCATCCCCCTGCCACTGACCTGCAATGGCCTGAGATGAGAGTGAACAAGAAATAAACCTACTGTTTTAAGTCTTCAGCTTTTGGGAGGAGGGTGTTTGTTAGAGTAGCGAGCAACAATTGCCCTGTCTTATAGTGCCTGAAATGAGAAAGAACTTCCCACGATCTTTGGATATAATGAAAGTCTGTGTGGCCCTCCAGACAATCTACCCTTCTCTCGTGAGCACAGCGAGGGACATGTCCTGGGCACCCTCGTTCCTCCACCCTCTTGGTCCCCTTCACTGTGCACACCTGCTGTGAACTTCACTCTTGTCTGAATACAGTAGTCAATAAACCCATTTGTCAGATGAAGAAACTGAGCCCCAGGGGGAAACAAAGCTCATCTGAGTTTCTAGCTTTAAAAAAAAAAAAAAAAAACTTGAGAAATTGGCAACACAGAGCCCATACTCTACACGGCAAAAATTGGTGGAGCTGGTCTGTGATGTCTCTCACCCTCCCCCAAAGATTACCAGCTCCTTATGTTATCTGCCTCACCTTTGCATATTTTGTTCTTGCATTTGTTTAACAAACACATATACGGCATTTACCGTGTGCCAGGCACTATTCTGTGGGCTTTGAAAATATCAACTTGTATAATTATCTCAACCCTAGGAAAGGGTTTGTATTATCATGCCCATATTTCCAGATGGGGAAACTGAGGCGTAAGGTAGTTAAGAAACTTATCGAAGTTCACACAGCTAGCAGGGAGTGGAGCAGGGATTTGAACTCGAGTAGTCTGGTCCCCAAATCGACACTCTTCACCACTAGAACGCCTCTTGTTCCTTGCTGGATCTCTGCCTTTGCGTGTGTGGCCCTTGTTTTTTCAGGTGACCGGGACACGGGCGCCATCCTTTTCCCACTCCACCCCCCCAGTTTCCAGTTATCAGCTGAGTCGTTCTAGTAACTTCCTTCCCATCTCTGTGGCTGGGCTGCTCCCTGGGTGAGGAGGTGGACAAACGGTGTCCCCGGGGCCCCTTTCCTAAGTGATGTTTCGAGAAGCTCGAGGGATGATTCCCAGCGTCTGAGCCACAAAACCCGCACGAGACGTTGTACACGGAAGGAGTCTCACCAGCACAGCAGGGCGAGGCAGTGCTCTGTGTGTCGCCTGAAATTATCCTCTCCCTGCCCTTCCGCTTTCAGAGCGCTGAGACTCCCGGTGACTTGAAAAGCTGTCACTTTTTTTCCACCCAACTCCTCAGCCTCTGGCTGCAGCATCCTTCATAGCGACTGTTTCTTCTTCGAGGTGCTCCAGGGAAATTCCCCGAGAGAAATGGCTTCTTTGAGTTTCTGTTCCAGAACCAAATGTTTAGGCTCTTCAGAGAATGGCCCTCCCTGGAGGACCCGGAATCCCCCGGCTTGATTTGGCCTCAGTCTGGTGCTCCAAGGTTTGCAGGAAGAATGTTGGTGGAAATGAACGCACACATTATTGCAGTCAATTCTCCGCACGGCCCCAAAATCTGCTTCCGAGACATCTCTGACGAGAAAGCTGCTTGCCCCGACCTGAACACGCTTGAGTGATGAGAAGCTCATTCCTTCCCTGTTCCTACACAGCCTGTAGGCTTTGCAGTGAGGTCCCCACATGGAGCCTAAACTTGCCTTTTTGTAACTTCCATTCATTGGTCTGGCTTCTATCCCGTGGCCTGTATCCCATTTTTCCTTCTCCTCCTCTTTCACCTCTTCCTGCCATTTGCCAAGTACTCACTACGTGTCAGGCACCGTCCTAGCACTTCACATGATCTCGTTTGAATTTTCAGAGCAGCCATATGATTTGAGTGCAGTGAGGATCGCCACTTTACATATGAGGAGACGAAGGCTCAGAGGTCACACAACCTCTGGTCCCTGTGTCACTTGTCCTGGATTGCACAGCTAGTAAGTTAGAAAGCCCATCTCTTGCTATAAGCTTATGTTCTTGCCAACCACCCTGTTGGGACTGAGGCTTAGGGTTAGTGATATTTGATGGCATATGATCAGAGACCCAAGAATGGCCGAATGTAAACAGGATAATCCCTGTAATTTCTCCCTATAGCTGCTAAGGAAGTGATACACCAATGTAAGGCCTTAAATAAAGGTGGGGCAGGGGGCCAGGGCACTGGAAGCATTGTTTCCCTCTTTCTGAGCTTGGTTTTTCCATGTTTGCAGTTGCTGGTCTTGTCAAAATAGCCCTCTGATGATTCTAAGAGGAGTTCCCCAAAACTCCAGGTTTTTTTTAGACATGAATAAATCTAATCCATGTTTCTTATAATTATATGCTTGTATTCTTTGATGTAGATGTAAATTACATGTGGAGTAAAAGGCATGAAAGGCCCTTCTGACCTCGTTACCTTTTCTGGATCATCCCTATTTTCTTTAGTCCAAGAGTTTGAGGGATTCGTATGTGTGCTCTTCACACACACACAACCCCTTCACACAGGAGTTGCTCTGTGTGAGGAGGAAGCAAGTGCATACCATGTGCCTGGCACTATGTTAAGCATTTTGCATTTATTATTTCATGGAGTCTGCACAAGATCCTCACAACTGAACTGATACTACCCTCTGCACATACACAAACACACATGCACGCACATACACACAAGCCCTATTTTGTGGGTGATTAGATAAAGCCTCAGAGAAATACGTTTTCCAAGGTGAGAAAGTAGCAAAGCCTGTATTCAGACCCAAACTGGCTACTCTGGAGGAGAAGCTGTCAATCACTTGGATATCCTGCCTTTCATGAAAATAGAACTGGGGACCCAGAGAAACCCCCTCCTGTCTCAGCTCAATCCAGGCAAAATCTAATGGGAGAGGAGATCAGTGTCCCTTGGTCTTCTCATTTCAGCCAGTTAGAACCATTCAGCCCTGAAAATCCCTCTTACTACATTCTGAGCTCGTTTTTCTCCGATTTCCAAGGAGTTGCATTTGGCACCCAGCAAATGACCTGGACCCCTGCCATTGCTGGTTTCGTTTCCACGGCCACCTCACGAATTTTGAGCGATGGCTGGTATTTTCTCCAAACCTGACCCTTTAATTCCCCGGGGAAGAAGAGCGAAGCCAGCGGAGACTCTGCTTCCAAGCCAGGCCTCCCCTTCTCTCTTGGTGGGTCCTGGACACAGCCACCCTGACCCACGCTCACTAGGGGCAGAGACCGAGAGGCTCAGCTGCCCCAACATATGCCTCCAGGGACGGAGAGGAGACAGGCCTGGAATAAACAGCCAAACACGGGGAAATGTTTCATTCATTGTGTATTGCTCCACTGATGTGCGTTGCCATGGTGACCTCTGATTATTTTTGAACCAGGAGAATTAATCCTATTGAATTTTCTGTCCTAATAACTTAAGAAATTAATTTTCCATATTATAAAATTCAAATGCACAATCTCATGAACCAAGCTTTATAGTAAGTTAAACTAATCCATCCGATTGCATTCTCGGCCCAGAAATGATATTTTTCAGATGGCAAACGAGCAGGACCTGTCAGCAAATGGGCATTGTGGACTGCACTCTTGCTCTGAAAGACAGCTCTTTGTTCACCCAGAGCTGAGGCTTCTATAGATTTGGTAGGAATTTCCAGAAAGGCAGGGCGTGCTGAGATGCATAGAGCTTTATTTCCTCTTGCTTATGAATTTTCAAAACCTACCTGGTCAGCCCCAAGGGTATATCAACCCCTCCTTTGTTCTCCACTCTAGAATCATCATTTCCTAGTTTCTGAAACAACAGCCAAAGGCTTCAGAATGAATGAGTCTTAGAGTTCAGTGTATTCAACTGGACTCTCAAGTTTGGTGACTCAGGGACCATCTTTTGTGCTGCTGCCTTGATTTCCTTTATGGCCAACTTTGGTCCAGTATTCTCAAGTTGCAAAAATAAAAAAATAAAAAAATCTCTTCTGCCCCCTAATAACAGAAAAATCATGCTGTTCCTTTATTTTCCCCCCAACTGCAACCATTTTGACTCAGACCGTAGGACTCATTTTTTTTTTTTTTTTTTTTTTTACCTTTGTCATTGCCGGTTCCCACTCCATGATGAATTTTATCATCATGGTAACTGGATACCTCTTGCCCCAAACTGTTTCCCACTTTCTAGCCTCTCCAGGCCTGGAAAAATCCCCAACAAAGATTTTTCTGGGCTTTTTGACCCATTGTTTTCCTGACTGCTGCATCTCAGCTCTCCCGCTACTGTGACCTGTCCATCTGGTCACTGTTGCAGAATAATGACAAAGACCCTTGAACCCGGGGATACCCCTGAACAACGTATCCGCAACCTGGGAGAAAATCCCGAGTTGGCCTTTGTGAATTGCTCCTCTCTCCTCCAGATCCTACTCGGTGCCAGTGCTCAGCTCTTGCCGGGCTCCAGCCACACTCCCTCCCGCCTGCCTCTTGTTGCCATAATCACCATCGTCTTCCCAACAGAAGGGTGAAAGCTGAACAAAATCCATGTAGCCGGCAGTTTCAGACTCGGTCCTTTTGGTTTTAAAGAGCAGAAACACATTCAAAGTTGCTAATACACTGGGGCTTGTGTTTTGTTGCAAGGTTGCTCAGAGGGTCTACAGGAATCATGGCAGGAATGAAAATAGAGTCAGACCTGGCGGAGAAAGGAGTTGGCTGTCTCCTGTGGTGGCTATTTTCTTCTGTACTAATGGGTTTGCTCTACGTATTCCTTCACACGATGAGTATCCCTCTCAATTTAGACTTTCACATGGTCCTTAGGGCCATGCAGGCACAAGACTCCATATTAACCTTTTAGCTCAGTTCCCAAATATACCTTAGAAAGGGCTGTGGACAAGGCAGATGACAGCCACTGAGGACAGTAGCTTCTCCATCCTACTTCGTGTCCTGTGAAAGTGGGGATCTGGAACAGAGGGTGGAGGCACTGCCTGAGCCCGAGGTCCTCAAGGGGCAATGACCACAGAGCGGGCTAAGAGGAGCTGAACTCCAAGTCCTAGATGCATCACACGACCTACGAGGCACACTAGGGGAAGAACGCAGTTCGAATCACGGGCCTCAGTCCTGTGGATGACTGGCCAGCACCTGAACCCAGGACACCCAGACCTCATCTCATTATTTCTTTCTTAAGCTTACTTTTCTCCATTTCTGGTATCAGTTGAAGACCCACTCTCCAATAAGCCCTCCAGGAAAGAAGCTGGGTGGCCTCCAGGACTCCTGGCTTTCCTTCCCCCACCAGAGTCAATCAATCACCAGTGGAAATTCTCTGGTTCTGTTCTCAGCATCTCCATCTTGGGCTATTGCAAACATGGATGCCACCTGATCATTCTTAAGGTGCTCCCCCGAGACAACGCCTGCTCCAGGCAGCCTTGACTGGGGCTCCTTCCTGGAGCTCTCTTGCCCAGGGCTCAGCTCTGGTATAAAACGCAGGGCATTCTATTTCAATTACTGTGGACCAGGAACATCTTGAATTTATGTTCTCATCTTTGTATTCTATCCTGAGAAACCTGACACACAGCAGATCTCAGAAATTCTTAGTTGAATAAACCTTTGACAAAAATAAAGAACAAAAGTCTCCAACAATTTTTGCAAGTGAACAATTTTCCAAAGTGTTCTAAATTGATGAATTTACCATAAATTTATTTCTTTTTACAGTGTATGAAGTTCATGTGGAGTACTTTGGCATGGTCTAAGAGGACGAGGACCAGTTTTTAGACTATTCCCTACCCGCCCCTCTCTCTTAGTCTCCCCTTTCTCTGATTTTCACATTCCTTCTCTCTGACCCTTGATCTCTTTCTCTGTCCTTTCTTTGTCCCTGGTCCCTCTACCCTCTGCCTCTCAGTCTGCCCTCTCTCTGTAAGGTGTTCTGATTCTCTTCTCTCTTTTCCCAGCAACATGTAATTTCTTTTTGTTCCAGCAAAAGACCAGGGCTTGGCTAAAAAAAAAAAAAGAAAGAAAGAAAAATCAAACACCCCTTTAAATATTATTTAGCAACACAAAATGAAAATTAATCAACTAAAATTTTAGTAAAATATCCAAAAGCTATTTTAATATAAATTGTTACAAACTTTATACATATTTTAAAAACATAGATTTTGGGTACTTAGATGAATTTTATGATTCTCTGGAATAAATCATCTGGTGAATTGGGTTTTGGGAAATTAGCCATTCATGGACCTGATTTGGGGGCATTTTGTAGCTTCCTTGCTGTGTTCTCTGTCTCTACAACTCTCTGTCTTCCTCCCGATACTCACTCTCTCTAATACATAACTTTTTACATCTCTTCTCGGTTTTTCTTTTTCCACCATCCCTTCCACGCTTAGGCAGACTTGCCTGTGTACGTGTGCAAACACGTATGCATATTTTTCTCTCACACTGTGATTTTTTCCTAAACATGTTATCTTTGTCTCGTGAGCAATTCTTATGCACAGAGTCTGTTCTCTAGCTTTCTCTGTCTCTAGTTCTCTTTCCATTTATCATATTTTCTCTTTCCTACTCTCTTTTCCTTGGTTTTCCCCTCCTTTCCAAGCTGTCTCTGTTTCTCCCTCTTTCTACTTCTCTATCAAGGCACATCTCGCCCGCCCCTGGCTTCCCAGCTCGGTTCTTTCAGAGTGACTGAGGGAAGGTGCGATGAGGGCAGCGCTAACCACAGCCCCAGTTTCCAGCAGAAAAAATGACTTTGAGATGATTTTCCAGTGAGTGCCCAGGCACTTACCACTATTGCCAAATATCTCTCTGCTCTCATTGTGACCATGCATTAATAATAATAGCTACAACAAAGACTTTGGAAGAAAACATAGCCCTTCAGTCAAACGGGCTCACAAATAACTGTTGGAAAGGAAGGGGGAAATATAGTTTTACAACTTCTCACTGTCTTAACCACAGGCTTTCAGCTTCCCGGCCTCTGTGCATGAAGTTTAACTTTCCGATGCCTCCAGATTATCAGTCCTTTTGGAGGACATTTTGAGATGTTTGCTGTCAACTCCCATCAGTGGAGTGGTCATTCTGTGGACTTTCTATGACTTCCCATTCTCCAAGATGAAGCCTGAGTTGTCCAGGGAAGTGGATGTGTCCACAGCTGGGGTGCCTGGGTCTGGCGGTTTTTACACGTTTTCATTGTGTAGTTGTTGTGGCACCAGTTGTAGGTGCACCTGAGCCCCTGCGGGGACTGGGGTCCCCATGTAAGCCCCAGTACTGGTGACACTGAGGGACTAGGTTTCTAAGAGTATCTCCGTGTGCTGCTTCGTCTGGGCTTTTGAATGAATCTGAGTGTTTGTATGTGAATAAAGTTTATTTGACTTTCTAGCCAACTGGGAACACATTATTTTGAAATTCAATATAAAAGATATGGAGATTATTTCGCATTTGGAGTATCTATTCTTCTAGTTGTGCATAATCAAAATGTGATGATAATTGGATACTTTAGCCCCTTGTGAAAGAAAATCAAGAAATGTACTCCCAGCATCCCCACCTTCAGAGAACACGCGTGTCAGTTCAGTAAAGAACTGCAAGCAGAAGGCAAGATTCCTCTGGGCTGCCCAAGATGCACTCTGAGATGTTAGAAGCGACACAGACGGAGACTGAGATAACTGGAGGGGGTGCGTTTGGAGGAAGCAGGGTTGGGCACAAGGAGAACAGGCGGGGGGGGGGGGGGGGGTCTTTTTTTGGGNGGGGGGGGGGGGGGGGGGGGGGGGGGGAGTTCTTTATTTGGGAAGTCTTCCTGTTGGAGCCTGGATTCAGGGGTTTTCTCTGACTCCAAGTGGCAGCAGTGCCCTCTGCTTGGTGTCTCCTGTTGTCCCAACATTCAATGCGAGCCCTTTCAGTTTTCCAAACAGAGGATTAGAAGCAATGTTTTCAAGGTCACCCACAGCACAACAGGACTCAAACTTCTTCCCTCTGAGTGTCAATATGTAGAGTCTGTTTGTAGTTCATGTTCCTCTGGGACTTCGCCTCCAAAAAGCATGCCTGGGGGTCTCTGTGCGTGTGTGCATTCGTGCGTCAGATGTGAGTACACGTGCTGCTCTTTGTGCTGGTTGCTAACTCTGGCTGAGACTACGGGCATTAAAAAGGATGATGATGTCGCATGTGTGTGACTCTGTGTGCAACTTGCCAGGTGTGTGATTAATTATGAGTATGCCCCTATGTGGCTATTGGTCTCTGGTGTGAGATCCTTGGTTTATGTGACCCTATTGTGTGACTCTGTACATATTTCTGTGTATTGCTTTGAATGATGCTGTCTGTGAACCACAACCTGGGCCAAAGACACAGGCACACATAGAGATTGATGTGCTCACACACTCACACACACTGAGATGCACGAAGGATTTTAGGCACAAGCTCTTACCATCCGCCACCCCCAGCACACATTTTACATAGAGATCTACTCAGTTACAAAACTACTTGCAGAAGAATTGGGTAAAAAATCTAATCTTCTCCTTCATATGCAATGATTTTCAACCTCCCAGTGGGCTTTTGGAAATATGTGGGAACAGTTTGGATGATCACATGACCTGCGTGTGCTATAATGTTTAGTGTCCATGGTCAGAAGACCATAGTTCTCCCATAAAGTATATTACAGACCCACCCTGGGATCAGCTGATCCAAAATGTCAACAGTGCCCCCACCTGGAGAAACTCTGAAGAGAAAAACACAAAAACAGGCAAGCACACAACACGCACAATCAGAATCCCTCAAACACGTGAACACACAGAACAGGCCACCCTAATACAGTCATTTAAACATATAGATGGACAAAATCCATGCAACATCATATAAACCCATCCAAGGCAAAAAAATATACATACACAACTAGTCATACACAACACACACAACAAAAATCAAGCAACACAAACATATGGGGACCAAATAAATCATACAGTTGCAAATTAAAGGGAAATTGTCATGTAATTATATGCTAAAATATTTAAAAAATTATAGAAATTATTTTATCTAGTGTTGATATTGCCTTTAAAAATATCTGTAGAACAGTGTTTCCTGATAGTTAAAGTGCGCACAAATCCCCTAGAGAGCTCATTACAATACAGATTCTGACTCAGTAGGTCTACGGTGGGGTCTGGAATTCTCCATTTCCAACAAGCTCTCAGGATATATTAATGCTGCTGGTCTAGAAAGTTCTCAGACTTGGCTGTTAGAGTAGGAGAGTAGGAGACAGGGCTGAGACTGGATTCAGGGGCTTGAGGATTGGGCGCAAGGGTGAAAGCAAACAACCCTTTAGGAGAAGCTCACTAGGGGTCTGATAAGCACAGGCAAGAACCCACTTCAGCTGCCTTGTCAGCTATCTCTGTGGCCTTACAGGAACTTTGGCTAATTGCTATATCATTTACATTGTGGTTTTGAAATGTCTCTGCCCTTGAAATCACCATGACAGTTCTAAGACAACCATATGCAGTATAAAAATGGGAGGGAACCCAATTCTAAGAATTATTACCCAAATTGTTAGTAAGAGCCAACCATTAACCTTGAGTAGTCCTCCCCTCAATTAGTAAGACTTCAAAGGAGCAAAAACCACTTCCTCCTGGTGCGGCTGCTTTTATTCCAAGCCTGCCCACTCTCCCTTCTAAGAGTGTACTTTCGCTGCTTTCAATTAAAAAAAAAAAAAAAAAAGAACAACTGTGGCTTGCTTGGCTTACATGGTGCATCCTGAAATCCTTTTGCTGATGATCACCAAGAACTTGGAAAAACCTCCACGTGGAGGCCACTAACACGGTTACACACCACTCAGATCACTTGGGGGCCTCAAAAATGTCGATGTCTGGATTCTACCCTCTACAATGTGACTTAATTTATATGGGGGTGATGCTCAAGCATGGGAACTTCTCAAATCTCCCCAGGTAGTTGCAACACGCAGCAAGCTTCTCGAAGCTCTGCTCCAGGCAACTGCCCACTATCTCTGACATCACAGCCAGGGCAAGATCACCTCATCGGATGTTATAATGCCTGACTATGCCTCTCCCACACAACACATGCTCACATATTCCCCAGGGGCTCATCACAAACAGTGATCTGATCCTGATGTGCCCTTCTGCTTCTATTTTTAAGGGTGTAAACTTTATTATTCTGTATCTGACAATATGTGAATTTCTCTTATAGCAGTAGTTTTCTATCTTGGCAGCACACTGGAATCTCCTGGGGTCCCACCAGCAAAGATTCTCATCCAATTGGACTAGAATTCATATTCAAAAATATAAAAACTAAAGTTTGCTCCAATGAGCCTGATCTGCAGTCAGAACTGAGAAAAACTGACTTGTAATAGTCTCTGCCAGACCAATGATTTCAGCATGTGACAGCATCAGCCCTGCTTACTGCCCTATGTCATCGGTGGCCCATACCAGGCCTTCCTTCCGACATGTCTGGGCATTTTCATTTATGTCATGTTGCTCCATACCTCTGAGGTTTTTTTTTTTTTTTTTTAACACAGTGTTCTCTTTTTTTAAACACCTTCTCACATTTTCTTTATTTGGAAAATTCCTATTCTCCACTGCGACCTCTTTCGTAAAATCTCTTCTGCCCCACTATGACAGATTTAATCATTCCATCTTGGGTGCTGCCTCTGGTTTTTTAGCACATCTCCATTGCAACTCATTGTGATCACATGGCACAGACACAGGGTCTCCCCAACTACGTTGGGAACACCTTGAGGGGAGAGACAATGCCTTACACAGGGGCGGCAGTGTGGTCTGCAAGAAAGGTTCTGACGGAGCTGGGTTGAATCCTTCTTCTGCATCTGGTTCACTGGGACTGTGGGCAAGTTATTGATCTCCTGTGGCTTGGTTTTCTCCATTGTTCAATACAAATAAAAACACATGCCAGTGCAGGCTACTGTAAAGATTAAATGAGAAAATGATTAAATGAGAATAGATATCTGACAAAGGATAGATTTTACTACTAGCACATCATCTCTGTGTCTTATGCTTAGCACTGTTCTTAGAATATAGGAATCCAGGTGGTTTCATCTACTTCAACTGAAAGACAAGATTACATCCCGTGCATGTAATGAGGATGGCAGTAAGCACTGGAAAGTGAAACGGAAGTTCTGACTCCTAACTTTAAGGGGTTGATCCCCTTTGATCCAAGGAGCTCACTTCTGGGAATGTAGCCTGAGAAAATGAGACAACAAAATAAAAAAGCTACATGTAGAAAGATGTTCATTGCTGTGTTATCTATATTAGCAAAAAGAAACAAAGTAAGCATACCCAGAAGACTTCTAAATGGCCAAAAATTGAACTGGCAAAGTGAATTACAGCACATCCTTATAAAACTATATTGATCAGCTATTTAAAAGCTCAGCACAAAAATAAAATCTATAGAAATTTTGGGAAATGCTTACATTCCAATATTAAATTTGAAATGACAAATAAAAATGATTACCTTGGGATTATGATCTGAATTTCATCTGCAGGTAAAGAATACTGAAAGGAAATATGTAGAAAGAAGGAAGATATGCATACATTTTATGGTCATATATTACTTGTTCCCCCCCTTCTTATTTTAAAAAAGAATCTATTTTAAAGTCTGGGCTTTTTTTGTTAGCATACATTTGTGAGGTACAAGTGCAATTTTGTTACATGCATAGATTGTGTAGCAGTCGAGTGGGCGTTTTAGAGCACCCGTCACCTGAATAATATACATTGGACTCATTAGGTAACTTCTCATCCTCTACCTTTTCCCACCCTCTCACCCTTCCAAGTCTCCATTGTCCATCATTCCACTGTCTATATCCATGTGCACACATGTTTTAGCACTTACTTATAAGTGAGAACATGCAATAATTGTCTTTCTGTTTCTGGTTAGTTTCCTTTAAAATAATGACCTCCGGTTCTGTCCATGTTGCTGCGAAGGACATGATTTCATTCTTTTTTTTTTTTATGATAAAATAATTCCTTTTCTTTCCCTAGGTACAGAAACCGGTCTAGTCCATAGGTCTTTGCTGAGTACTTATGTTAAGTAAGAACTGGAGAATCTGCTCAGAAGATGAAGATTCAGCCTTTACCCTTGGGGAGCCACAGTCTCATGGCATAGACACAAAAAATTATACTGAAATTTAAGAGGAGAAAGTAGCATCAGAATAAGTGGAAACGTATAGGCTTTTGGATGGACAGAACTGAGTCCTGGTTGTAGACTGTATAGGTTAAACTGTATCACTCCTTCATGGAAATCCTCTGATGCCTCCCACACTCTCAGTATCAAAGCCAAAATTCTCACAGTGTCCTTTAAGGCCATGAGTGTCCTGAATCACCTCCCTGACTTCACTGCATCACACTTTTTGCCTTGCTCATCTTGCTCCAGGCTCTTTGCTGCTCTTCCCCACGTCAAGCATACTGGCCCCAGAGCCTTTGCACTTATGGTTTCCTCTACCTAAAATGCTTCTTCTCCACTCCCAGATACCTATATTGCTAACTCTCTCATTTCTCTCAAGTCTTTGTTCCAATGTTATCATTTTAGTGAGGCCACTTTCCATAAAATTGCAACCCCAAATCTCCCTATGAACCTCTCATTTTTGTATTTTTCCATAGCACTTATCATGATGAAAGGTCATTTGTATTTATTATTTGGTTTCTGCCTCATTCCATGAACATGTAAGCTGTTGGTGGGTAGGGATTTTTGTCTGTTTTGTTCACTGCTGCATTGCCAGAGCCTAGAATGATGTCTGGCACCTAGTAGGTCCTCAACACATATTTATTGAATGAATGAATAAAAGAAAGCGTGAGCCTCAATGTCTTCATCTACAAAAGGCTGCATAATGATATCTCCCTCTTCACTGTGTCAAAGCAGCTGGCACCTGACAGGCATGCAGGAAACGTGAGCAGAAGGTGACTATTGAGTTGTCTCCATAAAGATCAGAGGGCTAGGCCAGCAGGCCCTGTCCCACTAGACTCCCCTGTACATGAGGCAGAGCACCGGCAAACCCTCAATGCCTGCCTTGGAGACTCAGTGCATTTTAATAAGAAAACAGGCTTCATTTCTCCTCTGAGCAGCACAGGCTGTCAACAGTCAAGGGAAGGGGAAAAAAAAAATGAAATGTACCTCAGCTATTTTTGCATCTAGGAAAGTATACAGATTAAGAAAAAAAATAATAAAACCAGAAAAACAAAAGCAACCCATTTAACAAATTAGATCTAGCTCTTGTCAAAGGAAATGTTTTTTCAGCCAATACTAAACAACCCTCCCAATGCTGTAAAAGTCTCCAAATGTGAAAACTCTTGGAGCTTGAAAAGGTCTCTCTCGCCAGCGAAAATGCTTCCAATAATACCCAGAAACAAGATTCATTAAAAGCTATCTTTAGCATTATCAGTGATTTTGTTATTATCCTGTGTCCTTCATAAAGTGCAGTGCGGGCCTCCACTCTGAATTACTAAAGGGGGGTGGGATGTGGGAAGGGATGGCAAGAAAAGCCGCTCTGCCCCTGCGGAATTTCTTTACTGTGCTAGGGGAATGAAAGAAAATGGGGAAGAGAAGGATATAGGAATTTTAAAATTAAAGCCAAACAAGGAGAAGCAGAATCTTTAAAAAATAATAATAATATCATGCCACTGTGATACATTTCCTGAGAAAAAGAGTTGCATGTGTCTTCCAGATGTCAGAGAAGTGACCCTTGCAAAGTCTAAACAGCATTTGAGAGGAGAATTAAAAACAGAGGTCAAGAGGACGTCGGGGAATCCAGGGAAGGACAGGGGGGCAGACCCTAGCATGGAGTTAGCATTCAATTAATGTTGGTGAAGCAGATCAATGAGTGAATGGAAGGGCACAAAAACAGAGCGATGAACTGCCCAAATCCACACACTCATGCATAACTTCCTATTGGCTATCCTCAAGGAAGTCAGGGTGCCAGTGATGTAGATTCACTGAACTCAGTGGGGGGAAAGAGTCCAGATAGCTGGACATGTATGGTGAGGTTAATTACCAAAAGGAGAGAGGGCTTGGTCACCACAAGAGACAGCAGAGCAGGTGCAGCAATCATACTTCCGATATTGGTCTGAGAAGCATGGCCACAGGTTCCCAAAGAATAAAATTGATAGGCAAAGCTACCTAGAATCCCTACCTTTAGGAAACTGTACCTCTAAAATCTTTGTGGTCTTCGGAGAATAAACTCATTATTGGGTGCATGTTAATTAATTGTCCAGCATTTACCATGTCCCTGGTATTGTGCTAAGCATCGTGCATTTTAATTAATTAATTAATCCTTCCAACAGTCCCTTAGGACAAGGCTTATTACCTGGTGGCTAAGAGCAAGGACTCTGGAGCCGGAAGCCAGCTCTACCACTCACTAAGCTGCATGGACACAAGTGGTTATATAACCTCTCTGTGTGTCAGTTTCCTCACCTACAAGATGAGGATAATAATAGTATCTATCTCAGATACTTTTGTGAGTGCTAAATGAGTTCATCCCTATATAGCACCATGTCTGGTGCAGAACAAATGCTATAAATGTGTTAGGTAATAGTATCCCTATTTTGTAGATGAGGAAACTGAGACACAAAGTGGCCGAGTAAATTGGCTAAAGTCACGCAACTATTATGTGAACAAGCTGGAATTGCAAACAAGGGCCATTTGAGTCCCATGTTCATTCTCCTAACCATCGTGTTATCCATTAGTCATATTTTAATGTCTAGGAACCAAGAATCCCAAATCGTATAAAAATAGGTCGTCTCTGCTCTTAAGCTATTATATCACAATTTGGAGAAAATAGCAATGGAGACAAAATGAATACCAAAGATTTTTGGAAGGCAAAACCTATAGGACCTGGAGTTTTGATTGGCTGTAAAGGAAAAATGCAAGAGAGAGGTCAGGGTGATTGATACCCACTTTCCGGGCTTGGGTACCTGGAAATGGAGAAGGAGGCCTCCACTTGGGGCGAGGAGTCACGAGTACTGAGTTGAACCTCTGAGTTTAAACTTTGTGTGGCACATCCAAAGAAGCAGCAGGAGATGTGGCTCCCGAACTCAGCTGAGAATCCTGAGCAGAGACAATCCTGAGAGTCATCAGAAAATAAAGGAGGCAAAACTGGAGATCTGATCGAGGTTTCCCAGCTGCAGTCTTTAGCAGCAGAGGAGTACAGGATCCAACAGGAAGCTCCCAGAAAATACTTAAGTGTACAGGTGGAAGAAAAGAAGCCCAACAAGGGGATTGAGACCGTCAAATTCCAAATGAGGGAGTCTGTTCCCAGGCGTATACTTTGCCCATAATGAAATGTATAAAATATATGACAATTTGACTATGCAATTCAGGAGGAAGAGAGAGAGAGAGAGAGAGAGAGAGAGAGAGAGAGAGAGAGAGAGAGAGAGAGAAACAAACATACAAAAACAGGAAAACAGAGTCAAAGGGAAGAGTTCTAATGATTCCACCTGACCTTTTGCTCAGTGAACGTATATGCCTGGAGTGAGTATGAAATAGAATATACAAGTCAGCAGCTCTCAATTGATCTTAGCTGTCACAGGCTTCACAGACTGTAAACATCTTGCTTCCCTGAATGGTGCCCAAACAAAACATACTCTGCCTTGTAGATGAGCTAAGAGATAGCAGTGGGACAGAGGAGAAAATTCTGACCTAAAGATTTAGCTTTCTCTGAAACTCAGTCTCCATTATGAGCCAACCGTCATGGTCACAAGAGTAGGCTCACTGAGTGATATAATGGAGTAAAACCAGGAAGATGAGTGAAACCACCCATTGACTACTTCACAGCTGTTGAGGAGCTGTAGATATGTTTCTGGAAAAGTCTGGAGCGAGAGATTAGGCTGCTCCATCCTCCAAACTAGTTACTGAGGGCTCGGCCACTCCCAGGGCTGAGGATTAGGCCCATTCCAGAGGATGAACATTCAGTAAATGCCACTGCAGACTCTATTTGCAACACAAGGCAGATAACTGGGCTTAGACAAACTTGCAAGAGAAGGGAAGGGAGACGGAAGCATGAGATTTAGAATCAGCAAATTCAAGCCTCCGTCCTACAAAATACTAGCTGTGGGATCCTAGGCAAGACTTTCACCAGATTTGAGTCTCAATCTTCTCTTCTTTCTGTACAGTGGACATGACGATCTCACAGTACTGTTGGGAGGATGAATAGCGAAATCTGAGTACCTGGCCCACAGTTATCATTGGTTCTTCCAGGAGGACATGTGGACTGACAGACAACTGCAGACTAATGGAGAAGATGTATCAGCTTCCTTATAAGCAGAAACTTTGTCAAGAAACCTGTGCATAGTACTTTAATAAATGTTTTATTATGCCTTAAAATGGTAAAAACATTTCCAATACAAGGAACAAATGGATAAAGAAAACTTACAACTACTGAATGCCTACCTGGTCCATATATTAACTCCTTTAATCCTTAGAGCCAGGAGGTGAGTAAAATCATCACTAGTCTAAAGATAAGGACACTAAAGGACCTGGAGTTATTTACCTAAGGATGAGTTGTGCAGCTTGTAGCTGAAATAGATTGGTTGGCTGCCAGACTTCACATTGCCTCCCACTACTTCCTTTGAACATCACTTGTTATTCCTAAGGCATTAGTCTAGGAGAATGGGCACTTGGTTGGCAGAGAGGCTTTGCAGCTGCCAGTAACTGTTTCTTCATTTTATTCCCATCTCAAACCTCATATTATTTACCTTTTGCATAAAACATCTCAAATCCTTTCTGGAATGATATAGTGTAGAGACACAATCAATATCTAAGAAGATATATTTGCACACATGTGTTACTATTTATTTATTTATGTCTATGTAGTTATATGTGAGTTTGAATGCTTATACAGCCTGGTGCACAGTAGGTGTTTTTTATGACAACCACGTTTAGCCCCTTGCTTCACTCTACAAGGGAACTTGGTGGTCATCACTGTGTAGTATGGGAGAGAAGGTGGTAGGCTCAGGGCTTCTCATGCCCCCGTCCTATTTTCTAAATCAGTGAACAACCCTTTCCAAAGGGAAAGGATTTCATTCTTCATCTGAGAACCACCTCTGCTGGAAAATCCCCTCTGGGCTCTGGGAGAAGAAATTGCAGGTTTCAAGATCCAGAAGAGAAGCAATGAGACACTTAGTGTCAGTTAGCAAATATTCCTCCCATGCCTCCAGGATTGGGCAGATTTTCAAGACTGCAGGTGAGCCACTGTCTTGCCAGCCTTCTCACTGACTCCAGGGGACCTCTAAATGCAGCTGCAAAATCTCTTTCACCTGGGGCAGCGTAGGGGGGGGTTCCTAAAAGTCAGAAGCCTCCCATTGCTCTGACCTCTGTTTGTCCCCCCCCCCCCCCCCCCCCCCCCCCCCCCCCCCCCCCCCCCCCCCCCCCCGGCTCCTGCACCCACCTTTCCTCCTCCACTCTTTTCACTTCCTCTGCCACGTCCCTCCCTGGGTGAATGAAGAACCTGAGCCATGGCAACATTTGAGGTATGCAGCACACTAGCCCTTCAAGAAAGAACTCATTGTTTAGCTGCAAGGAGCACACCAACCAGAGTCACTCTCTGACCTAATCGGAAGGATAAAAGGGTACTGAGTTTCCCTGAAAATAAGACCTACCCATAAAATAAGCCCCAGCAGGATTTCTAAGCATTTGTGCAATATAAGCCCTACCCCGAAAATAAGACCTAGTGATGGGCGTGGCTATGCAGTGTGTCTGCACAACCCATGCATTTCGTCGGGGAGTGGTAAAGAAGATGAGCAGCCCTTCTCATCTGCCCCATGAGAGCTCTATTGCTCGACGTGAGATATTGGGGCCAATGGTTCTAAAGGAAACAGAGTCGCAAGAAATTCAGGATGGAATTCAGGTTTTGGAGAGTTATGATGATGTTCCAGAAGAAGACGGCTTAACTATATTTGAATAAATGTCAATTGTTGTACCGTACTTAAAAAAAATAACACATCCCCTGAAAATAAGCCCTAGGGGGTCTTCTTGAGGAAGAATAAACATAAGACCCTTATATTTGGGGGGAAAATATTTTTGGGGAAACACAGTATTTGATTCAACAGATTTATGTTGAGCACCTACTATGCTCCAGACACAGTTGTGGGTGTGAGTTCTGGAAGTGCACCTGTAAGCATGACAAAGATGGTGCTTGATTCTCACCAGGCAGGCAGAAGGGAGATGGACAATATAATATTTCAGAGTGAGAAGTGCTACGAACAAAGTGATCTAGGGTAATGAAATCCAGAGAAATCTGTATGTGTATGTAAGAGGTGCACTACTTTAGCTACGATGGTCGGGAAAGGTCTCTCTGACTAACCTAAGAGAAAAGAAGAAGCCAGAACATATACAGACCTGGGGAAGGGCATCCAGGCAGAGGGAACAGGAAGGTAAAACATCATTGATAACTGCCATCAAATATTTTTCTCAAAATGGCATTTTATGCTGCATCTGCAAATCATCTACATTCATCTTTCTGCTACCATTAGCTTGCCTCTTATTTTGAGCAGCACTTTGTCAATGGAAAAGAACCCAAACTCTGTAATATAATTTAAAGAGGTTTATTCTGAGCTGAATATGTGCAACCATGGCCCGGAGAGCCACGCTCAAGAAGCTTTGAGCAAGTGGGCTCACAGTGGTTGGGTTACAGTTTGGTTTCATACATTTCAGGGAAACAGGAATTACATGTAAAATCATAAATCAACACATGAAAGGCATATATTGTTTTGGTCTGAAAAGGTAGAATATCTTGGAGCAGGGGATTATAGGTTACAAGTGGACTTAAAGATTGTTTGATTTGTAATTGGTTAAAGAAATGAAGCTTTGTCTAAAGGCTTGGAATGTTTTAAGTTAAGATGATGAAGTCTGCTAATCAGAGACAAGCCACCACACATATACCAGATATATACCCAGACTCAAGTGATCTGTTAAGTAAATTGAGGACCTTCAGATGTGGTTCAAGCTTTGCCTTGCATAGCCTTAGGCCTGGTAATGAGTTACAAAGGACATCTCCAAGAAGGGAGGGGGCATGATGAGGCATGTCTGACCTTTCTCATGGCCAGCAACTCAGTTTATGATATTTCTGGGGTCTCCTTGGCCAAGACAGGGTCCATTCAATCATCTGGGGGAGATTAAGATTTTATAATAGTTCATAACTGAGTGAGATAATCTCTAAATTCCCTCTTCGCTGACATTTTATTCTGTGAGTCTTACCAGGCCATGCTGGATCTGCACTTGGAGAGGGGTTTGGAGAGAGAGAAAGGGCCTTGGGCTCAGGATCCTCCCCTCCACCACCTTCCTGCCCTCCCCCACACCTTCCTCTTCCTCACTCTTCCTCCTGTTCAGGGTTCAGAGAACAAGGATCAAAACATGAAAAAGATTTTGTTTCTTCTTCTGCTCCATCACTTCACACCATCCACTTGGATTATCTTCCAGCCTCCCCTGTCTTCTGGATCTGGAGAGGAAGAGGAGAACGGAAGAGGACAGCATTTGGTAAATGCATGGCCAAGGTTTTTCAGATTCATCCCCTATGTTTAATTCAACTCCAGGCTGGACTTGGCAATGCCTCATCCTCAACAAAATACCATAGCTTTCCTCCAGGAGGTAACAATTCCCTTCTTATAGGTTTCAGTCAGCTTCTGATGTCTGTTGATTCTTGGGGGATAATTTTCAATCTGCTTAAGGATTAGTCAGTGCCTTCTGTGGGTTCATGACTTCTTGTTCTTCTGACAGCGTGTTGCTCTGTGGGTCCTCTCAAGACCCCCTGTGACAGTGGGTCCTCTCAGTTTTATGTAGAACTTTGGATTTGGAAACACAATATGTTTCCCAGACTTCCAGTCTCATAAATCATGCAAACATTTCCTAGCCCAGGCTTTCTCAGCTTCAATATTATTGACATTGTGATCATTCTTTGCTGTGGAGACTGTCCTGTGCGTTGTCAGATGTTAAGCAGCATTTCTGGCTTCTACCCACTTGACACCGGTAGCACACCCCTAACCCCTATGCCAACAGTGAAAACCAAAAATGTCTCCAGATATTGCCAAATGTTACCTTGAGGGATGAAGTCATCCTGCTTGAAAACTATTGCTCCAGCCTATCACTGGAGAAAAAATATTTGATTGAAAACAAAGACATGTACCTACTTCATTCACAACAACTTCAATTTTCACGACTTCATGATATCCATGTAAGTACACTTTCAGCCATTTTCAGTGGAGACTTTTTAGAGGTACTCAATCTGTAGAGTCCATCAAATGGATGTCATTACATATTTGCTGAGGGAAAGCTGAAATTAAAGCTTGTATAAATCAAGAAATATTAAACTCACTCAATGTCACAGCACTGCAAGAGGTGTTACCAACCATCCATGTGCTGAGAAATTCTCCCCCTTGAATGGCATTAAGACTTATCAGACCACAAGTGAATTCAACTAATTAAAATTTATCAGTGCTCTAATTCTTCCTTGGTAAAACACACAGGAGTTGTCTGTTAGGGGAACATTCAGAATTCAGGCACCAAGCCATAACCATAATGTAATGGAACATTTTATAAGGTTTATAGATCAAATGAAAACAAGAATTACCTTGAGATTAGAGATAAACTATCACTTCATTCTATTCCTCTCTTTTGTAGCTAATCTTCCCCCTCATCAAATTGTCTTGTTTAACTTCTTCATTTACTCGCTTATTTTCTATCTTAGCCCTACTTAACAGCAGGTAGCTTGTTTCCTTCTCACTGCTGTGTGCTTAATACCTAGAACAGTGCTTGACACATAGTATAAACTCTATAAATATTTGACGCAATAGATGCAAGTTGAGTGAATGAATGATCTGAAGGAAAACAAGGCAGCCTGGTATTCACTAGAAGTGGGGATAGGGAGCTTCTAGAAAATGGACAAAATCTTGCTTTTTAAAAAGCCCAGGTAAGAAAGGTACCTTTAAATTGTTTCCAAAACTGCAGGCAAGCATCTAGGAAGGAAGGAAAATTCAATGATTAGGCACAGTTGCTGTAACATCAAACTCATCTGGGTCAGGATCTCACCTTTTTTTCCTCTTTGTTTTTTTTTTTTTTTTTGAGATTCCAGAATGTCAACTTTGCCGCTTGTGAGCTGAGCATCCTTAGTAATTTGAGCCTTAGTTCCTCTGTATATAAAGTTGAAATAAATAATCCATGTGAAGATAACCTGTGAGTGGCTCTGGGTTTGGTCATCCAGATTATATCAAAGGCACTTTATAAATGGTTTCTATGATTCTTATGATCGATCATATTTAGAAGCAACTAATTATCAAGACATTGGAATGGGTAGCCTCATGAAGCAGATACTGTCCTGACCTAAGTTTGGATGAGAGGCTTTCCCACGATACTGCAGCTTGGTGAAGGGAGGAATCCCTGCGTTGTAGGCTCCATATTCCTTTATTTTCATGCTTGTCAGGATCAAGGCAAGTGTTAGGTGTGTCATCAGAATGAGGCATGCAGGTGGGCAGGGAATTACACACGTCGGCCAAACCGGACACTTCTGGTATATGTGGGGAGTCACAAAGATTCCAAGTTATGTCATAACCATATACATTCATCAAATATTCATCAACCATTTCCTCCCTCATTCTTTTTATCTCTTAAAATAAGATGCATCAATAATACTGAAATTTGTATCTCAGTATTTATATTAGAAGATATCAAAGGAGGAATTTGAATTAGGCAGAAGAGTAAAGATAACCCAAGGACAAAAAAAAATAGAGAATTTGTAACTTTGTATCCTCTTGTGGGGAAAGGATTAATACAGTTTCTGTTATACAGATGATACTTGAGTCTTGTTATTCAGAAGTTTAACTGCTATCCTGATTTGGAGATTAAGCATGGTTTAAGGAGAGGTATGTGGGAACCAGTTGACGAGAAGGGTATATTTTGGCTTTGCAAAGTGTCAGCTTGGCTATAGTAAACCACACTCCCCAGAATTCACTTTCTTATATGTTTCTGATTACAGTAGGCCACGGGGAAGATTCTTTGGGCATGTGGATGGCAGAAGGAAGGCAGCAGCCGCTTTATAGCTCACATGCTATTGCTAATCTGCTGATCCACCTCCAAAGTGTGAGCAGCGTCTCTGCCTTCAATTGCTTTACCTTCCTGTGGATTCTTCTCTAGCTTCTCTAACTCCAAGGCTGGAAGTATGTGATTAGCTCCATGATGAAGGACCCTGGCTTCTTCAGGAAATCCTCATCACCAAGGTCAGAGCCAGCAAGTATAGACACAGGTTTCTATCCAAACCTGTGGGGCTCCAGCAACTATTTGTGGGCTCCTCCCCTTTCATAATCATCTACCCTTGAGTGCCTGCTCTATAAATTCAGCCTCTAGGATCAGACATGGACCCAGTAGCTTGCAGAGACTGCTGAACCAGCTTCCACAATTGCATGTCAATTCTCCAGCAAATCCTACCAGCACACACATGCACAGTCTCTTACTCGTTCTACTTCTCTGGCTAAACCTTGAGGGATACACAACCTTTCCCTCATACTGATTAATAACTAAGTGGTGTCCAAAAATCTGTCCACCGAAGATATTAAAATTCTTTCTTTTTTGTTTCTTTTCACTCACCACTATATTAACGAGGAGATAGATATAAGAATTCTTGATCTGGCATCCCAGGAAGGTATCGTAAGGAATTTAAATGCTCACTGCTTGGAACTCAGAAGACAATTTTTTTTCTAATTTTTTTTATTATGGTAAAATACACATAACATAGAATTTACCATCTTAACCATTTTCAAATGCACAGATCAATGGTATTGAATATAAGCACATTCAAAATGTTGTGCAACCATCACCACCACCCATTGTCATAATACTTCTCATCTTGTAGAATCAAAACTTATGAGTTTTATCCATATTATTTTATGTATCACTAATTTGTTCTTTTACATTATCAAGTATCCACTGCACAAATATATCCCTTTTTTTCATGCATTCACCTATTGATAGACATTTGGTTGTTTCCATTTTTTGGTTATAATGAGAAATGCTACCATAAAATATCGGTGTATATGGCTTTTTGTGAACATATAATTATATTTCTCTTGTACACATATAATTGCTAGGTGATAGAGGAAGTGTATGTTCAACTTGATAAGAAGCCAAGCCACCAAACCATTTTCTAAGGCGGTTGCAAAGTACGAGGGTTGTAACTGTACCACATCCTTCATCACTCCCTTGCCCCAGCCCATCCTCAGGCAGCCAGTGATCTGCATTCTGTTCCTGTAGGTAACTTTGCATTCCATAGAATTTTTTTTAAATGGAATCATATAGTACATACTCTTTCTGTCTGGCTTTCTTCACTCAGCATAATAATTTCGAGATTCATCCATGGTTTAAATGCATCTGCACTAGAATGTTTATAGCGGCACAATTCACAATTGCAAAGATGTGGAAACAACCCAAGCGCCCATCAATCCATGAGTGGATTAATAAAATGTGGTATATGTATACCATGAAGCTCTACTAAGCCACAAAAAACAATGGTGATCTAGCACCTGTTGTATTATCCTGGATAGAGCTGGAACCCATTCTACTAAGTGAAGTATCACAAGAATGGAAAAACAAGCACCATACATACTCACCATCAAATTGGTATTAACTTACTTAACAGACCAACACTTACGCACGTATAGTGGTAACATTCATTGGGTGTCGGGCAGATGGGAGGGGGAAGGAGAGGATGGGTATATTCACACTTAATGAGTGTAGTGCACACCATCTGGGGGATGGACACTCTTGAAGCTCTGACTTGGGTGGGGCAAAGGCAATATATGTAATCTAAACATTTGTACCCCCATAATATGCTGAAATAAAAAAACACACAAAAAAATTAAAAAAATAAATGTATCAAAATTTTGTTCCTTTTTGTTGCTAAGTAGTATACCATTATGTGGCTATACCATCATTTGTTTATTCATTTATATGTTGATGAATATTTTAGCTATTTCCAGTCTTTGGCTAAATCAGCAGTCAAGCAATGCTGCTATGAAATTTCAATTAGCAGTAATTGTGTGGATATATCCTTTCATTTTTCTTTGGTAAATACCTAGTAGGGGAATAGCTGGGCCATATGGTAGGTATAGGATTAATTTTTTAAGAAACTGCCATATTGCTTTTCAAAGGGGTTATACAATTTTACACTCTCACCAGCAGTGTATGAGAGAGCTAGTTGTTTCCTATGTTTACAGATATTTGGCATGATCAGTCTTTAATTTTAGGCATTCTAGTTTATTTTGTGGTAGCTATTGCAAATGGAATTGCTTTCTTGATTTCTTTTTCAGACAGTTTTCTATTGGCATATAAAAATGCTACTGGTTTTTGTATGTTGATTTTGTATCCTGTAACTTTACTAAATTCATTTGTTCTAACAGTTTTTTGTTAGAGTCTTTTGGGTTACGTATCTATTACATATTTTATGTATATTTATATATTTTATATATTTTATATATCTCATATATATATATATAATCCTATTTTCTGCAAATAGGGGCAGTTTGACTTCTTCCTTTCCAATTTGGGTGCCCTTTATTTCTTTCTCTTGCCTAATTGCTGCAGCTAGAAATTCCAGTAATATGTTGAATAAAAGTGGTAAAAATGTGTATCCTTGTGTAGTTCATGATCTTAAAGGAAAAATTTTCAACTTTTCCTTGTCCAGTATGACATTAGCCATAGGTTTGTCACATATGGCTTTTATTGTGTTGAGGTATGTATCTTACTCAATTTGTTGAGTGTGTTTTTATCATGAAGGGATTTTGCATTTTGTGAAATGCTTTTTCAGCATCTATTGAAATGATCATATTTTTCCCTTTATTCTGTTAATATGATGTATCATCTTTATTGATTTGCATATGCTAAGCTGTGCTTGCATCCTTGGGATGAATCCCACTTGATCATGGTGAATAACCTTTTTACTGTTTTGTTGAATTCAGTTTGCTAGTACATTGTTGAAGATTTTTGCATGTATGTTCATCAGGGATATTGGCCTATAATTTCTTTTTACTATTGTGTCCTTGTCTGTTTTTGGAATCAGGGCAATGTGGGCCTTGCAGAATGAGTTTGGAAGTATTCCCTGCCCTTCAATTTTCTTTGGAAGAGTATGAGAATAATTGGCATTAGTTCTCCTTGAAATATTTGTTAGAATTCAGCAGTGAAGCTGTTAGGTCTTAGGTTCTTTTGTGATGAGAGAGTCTTTATTACTGCTTCAACTTCATGACTCATTGGTCTATTTAGGTTTTTATATCTTCATGATTCAATCTGGGTAGATTGTATGTGTCTAGGAATTTATTCATTTCTTATAGATTTTCCAGTGTTTTGGTGTACAGTTTATAATAATGTCTTATGATCCTTGGTATTTTTGTGTTAGCAGTCATTATGTCTCCCTTTTCATCTCTATTTTATTTATTTGAGTCTTCTCTCTTTTTTCTTAGTCTAGCTAAAGGTTTGTCAATTTTGTTTATCTTCCCCAAAAAACAACTCTTTGTATTGTGGATCTTCTGTATTGTCTTTTATCTCTATTTTGTTTATTTCTGCTTTGATCTTTGTTATTTCTTTCCTTCTACTAATTTTGGGCTTGGTTGGCTCTTGTTTTCTAGTTCCCAGAGGTACACCATTAGGTTGTTTATTTGAGATCTTTCTACTTTTTTGATGTAGGCATTTATTGCTATAAACTTCCCTCTCAGAACTGATTTTGCTGAATCTCATAGGTTTGAGAGGTTGTGTTTCCATTTTCATTTGTTTCAAAGAAGTTTTTAATTTCCTTTTTAATTTCATCATTGACCCTTTGTTGTTTAGGAGCATATTATTTAATTTTCATGAATTTGTATAGTTTCCAGTGTTCCTTACTATTAAATCCTAGTTGTATACTATTGTGGTAAGAAAAGATAATTATGATTTCTATTTTTTAAACATTTTTTAAGACTTGTTTTTTGACATAACATATGGTCTGTTCTGAAGAATATACCATATACTGTTGAGAAAAAATGTGTATTCTGCACTTGATAGAATATTCTGTAAACGTTTGTTAGAGTCTAGTTAACCTAAAGTGAAGTTTAGCTCTTGATGGCTTTTTGTTGATTTTCTGTCTAGAATGATCTGTCCATTGCCGAAAGTGTGGTGTTGAAGTTCCCTGCTATAGTTAATTTCTCTCCTTAGATCTATTAGTATTCACTTTACATATTTGGATGCTTGGTGTTTGGTGCAGATATGTTTACAATTGTTTTATTCTCTTGCTGTACTGACCCCTTCATCATCACATAATGGCCTTCTTTGCCCTTGTTTTTTTACCATGACCATTCTTGTCTTTAAGTGCATTTTATCCAAGTACAGCTTTTCCTGATCTTTTTTAGTCTCCATTTGCATGAATTATCTTTTTCCATTCTTTCACTTTTAGTCTGTGTGTGTCTTTACGGGTGAAATGAGTTTCTTTTAGGCAGCATACAATCGAATTTTGTTTTTTTTTTTATCCATTCAGCCACATCATGTCTTTTAATTGGAGAATGTAATCTATTTACACTCAAGGTTATTATTGTTAGGTAAGGGCTGGCTACTGCCATTTTTTTTACTTGATTTCTGGTTGTTTTCTAGATCCTTACTTCCTTTTTCTCTCTCTTCCTGTCTTCTTTTGTGATTAAGTGATTTTTCCCAAGTAGTATGTTTTGATGCCATGCCATTAATTTCAGTACATCTATTATAGGTTTTGTTTCATGGTTATCATAAGTATAACAAAAATATTACAATTATAATAGATTATTTTAAGCATATAACAAATTAACTTTGATCAAAAGAAAAGAAAAGTAACAAAAACAAACCCTACATGTTAACACCACTCCTCCTGCTATGGTTTGGGTATAGTTTGTTCCCACCAAAACTCATGTTGAAATTTGGTCCTAAATCTGGCGGTGTGTGGGAGGTGGGGCCTAGTGGGAGGTGCTCAGGTTATGGGGGCAGATCCCTCATGAATGGCTTGGTGCTGTTCCCATGGTCCTGAGTGAGTTCTTGCTCTCACAAGACTGGATTGATTCTCATGGGAACGGGTTAGTCATTATAAAGCCCTTTTTTGCATGTGTTCATTTCCTTTTTGACCTTCTCTGCCATGTTATGATGCAGCATAAAAGCCCTCGCCAGAAGCCAGTGCTCTGCCCTTGAACTTCCCATCTTGCAGAGCTGTGAGTTAAATAAACCGATCTTCTTTATAAATTACCCAGTCTCAGGTATTCTTTTATAGAAATAGGAAATGGACTATGACAGAAGATTGGTATCAAGGAGTGGGATGTTGCTATAAAGATACCTGAGAAATGTGGGAGCAGCTTTGGAACTGGGTAATGCGCAGAGCTTGAAAGACTTCGGAGGAGCACGCTAGAAAAAGATGTCTCTGTGAATGAGGCATTAAGGCTGCTTCTGGTGGGGTCTCGGAAGGAGACAAAAAGACGAGGGAAAGTTTGGAACGTCTTAGAGATTGGTTTAGTGGTTGTGGCCTAAAGGCTGATAAAAATATGGACAGTGAAGGTAGTTCTGAGAAGGTCTCAGATGGAAATGAAGAGAAATGCAGTGGGAAGTGGAGCAAAGGTCAGCGTGTTCCATGTTACTCCGTAGCAGAGAAGTTAGCTGCATTGTGTCCATGCCCTAGGGCTTTGTGGAAGGCAGAACTTGAGAATGATAACCCAGGGTATCTCAGGGAGGAAATTTCTAAGCAGCAAAGTGCTCAAGAAGTGGTGCAGTTACTTTTCACAGCCTACACTCAGTTACAGCAGAACAGGAATGACCTAAAGGCAGAATTTATAATTAAAAGGGAACCAGAGCATAAAAATCTGAAAAAATTCATAGCCAGGCCATGTGGTAGAGAATAAAAGAGCATCTTCAAGAACAGAATCCAAAGGTGAAGCCAGTGACTGCTTGCTAAAGAGATTAGCATGAATAAAAGGCAGCCAGGTGCTAACAGTCTGAGCAATGGGCAAAGGACCCTAAGGCATTTCAGAGATCTTTGAGGCTGTTCCTCCAATCACAGGCCCAGAGACCTAGGAGGATGGAATGGTTTCAGGGGACAGCCCCAGGGCATCACTACCCTGCTCTGCCTCAGACACTGCGCCCTGTATCCCAGAAGCTCAAGCTCCAACCATGAGTCCAAGAGGCCCAGGCCCAGGCCCAGGTACTGCTCAGGCCACCTCTCCAGAGAATCCATGTGGTAAGCTTTGGTGGCTTCAGTGGTCTTAAGCCTACAGATGCCCAGAATTAAAGAGCCCACGGAGGCTTGGTGGCTTCCACCTAAATTTCAGAGTATGAGAAAGCCTGGGAGCCTAGGCAGAAATTTGCCCCAGGGGCACAGCTGCCACATAGCGTCTCACTGGGGCAATGCTTAGTCGAGGCATGGGAGCAGGGCTTCCACGGGGACACCATACTT
Organism: Mirza zaza; assembly: GCA_008750895.1. NCBI lineage: Eukaryota > Metazoa > Chordata > Mammalia > Primates > Cheirogaleidae > Mirza > Mirza zaza. Next base: position 127,721 of record VSMD01080487.1, read on the forward strand.
ACAGAGCCACTGGCAGCATGCAACCGTGGCCTAGCACACTGCAGGCATTCGGCTCCAACCCACCAGAGCAGCCGTGCGTGCCGCACCCAGCAGAGCTCTAGGGGCTGGGCTGCCCAAGGCTTTGAGAGCTCAACCTCAACTCCAATAGTCTCAGCAGGTGGCAGATGGAGTGAAAGATTATTCTGGAGCTTTAAGATTTAATGACTGCCCTGCCCTGCTTGGTTTTTGACTTTCGTGGGGACTGCTATCCTTTTCTTATGGCCTATTTCTCCGTTTCGGGAAGAGGAATGTTTACCCGACACCCATACAACCACTGTATCTTGGAAGTAAATAACTTGGTTTTACAGTCTCATAGCTGGAAAGAAGTTGCCTACAGACTCAGATGGGACTTTGAGTCTCATCAGCTTCTAAGTTGGTGCTGGAACAAGGTAAGGCTTTTGGGATTATCGAGATGGAATGATTGTGAGAAGGACATGAGTTTTTAGGGGCCAGGGGCAGAATGCTATGATTTAAATAAAGTTTGCTTGTCCCCACCAAAACTCATGTTGAAATTTAATCCCCAGCCTGGCGGTGCTGAGAGATAGGTCTAGTGGGATGTGTTTGCGTTATGGGGATGGATCCCTCACGATGACTTGGTGATGTTCGCAAGGTAGCGACTGAGTTCTCACTTTCGTAAGACTGGATTGGTTCTCACGGGAGTGGATCAGTTCCCATAAGAGTGGGTTCCTTTAAAGCCAGGATACCCCTCAGATTTTCCCCCTTTTTGCACACGTCCATTTCCTTCTTGTCTTTCTCTGCCATGTTGTGAGGCAGCAAAAAAGTCCTTGCCAAAAGTCAGGACCATGCCCTTGAACTTCTCGGTTTGCAGAACTGTAAGCTAAATAAACCTCTTTTTAAAAAATAAATTACCCAGTCTCAGGTATTCTTTTATAGTGACACAAAATGGACTGAGACATCCTCCCCTTCACATTTTGACTTTTTGATGTTTCAGTGCACATGTTTTTATATTGTCTGCTTCTTAAACCATTGTAGTTGTTATTATGTTTATTAGTTTTGTATTTTAGTCTTCATACTTAAGAAATAAGTGGTTTATATACCACAATTACAGCATCAGAGCATTTCGAATTTGTCTGTATTCTCACTTTTACCAGTGAGTTTTGTTACCTTCAAGTACTTTGTTTTTACACATTTGCATGCTTTTTGACTGAAGAACTGTCATTAGCATTTCTTGTAATACAAGTCTGGCGTTGATGAATTTCCTCAGTTTTTGTTTGTCTAGGAAAGTGTTTCTCTCTCCTTTGTGTTTGAAGGACAGCTTTTCTGAGTAAGGTATTCTTGGCTGACAGTTTTTTATTTTTTTCCTTTGATACTTTGAATATATCATTCCACCTATCCTAACCTGGAGAGTTTCTGCTGAGAAATCCACTGAAGCTGTATTGGGGCTTCATTGAATATAATGTTTTTTTGGGTGTTTTTTGCTTTGAATGTTTTTTACTTTTTGCCTTTGATTTTTGTTAATTTGATTATAATGTGCCTAGGGAGATTCCTCTATGGTTGCATATGGTGACCTCTAAAGCTTCTTTTATTACCTAGATGCTTCTGTCTTTCTCCACATTTGGAAAATCTTCAACCATCATTTCCTTAAAATATGCTTTTTGGCCTTTTTCTATTTTGTCTCTTTTAGAAACTTCTAGTATGCAGAGTTTAATTCCCTTGAAGGTGTCTCATAATTATCATGGGCCTTTTTTATTTTACTTTTTGTTTCTGCTCCTCTGTTTGGGTAATTTCATGTGATTTTTTTTTTTTTTTGAGCTTATTCCTTCTTTCCTCTGTTCGGTCAAGTCTGGGTTTTTCATTATTGCACTGCATATGACCTCTATTATGAGGTTGAATATGAGTTGTGTGAGTGAATAAACTTGTCTATTGCTGATATTAAGGGGAAAGCATTTAGCAATTCATCATTAAATATCTGTAGGGTTTTTGTTTGCTTGTTCGTTTATTTTTAGTACATGCCCTTTATAAGTTTGAGAAAGTTCCCTTCTATTACTAAATTCCTGTCAATTTTCATCATGAATGGATGTCAAATTTTATCAAATATTTTTGGTTTTGCAACTATTGAAATAATCATATGGCCTCCTTTTGCTTTTCTGTTTGTTTTAGACTATTAATGTAGTAAATTATATTGATTGATCTTTGAATATTGAATTGACATTACATTCTTTGAATAAATTCAACTTGTTTATCTCATATTTTCCTCTTCCTATATTACTGAATTCCCATTTTCCTAGTACTTAGTTCAGGATTTTTGTCTCTGTTCATAAAGGACATTGATTTGTGGTTTTCTTTTGAAGTGCAAAAGTTTTGAATTCTAATGAGGTCAAATTTTTAATTTTTTTATAGCCCATGATTTTGGTGTTATATCTAAAAAATATTTGCCTAACCTAAAATCTCAAAGATATTCTTCTATGCTTTCTTCTAACATGTTATTATTTTTACTCTTATATTTACATCCATATATTATACATCTTTTTCTCTGTCCACTTTCAAGTTTTTCTTGTTATTTTTTGATTTCAACAATTTGTGATACGCTTACTCTTTGAATTCATTGTGTTGGGTTTTTTTGGATTTCTTGGATCTAGAAATCAATGTTTTTGATCAAAATTGGGAAATTTATGACTTTTTAAAATCTGTGTTTTGAGTCTTATTCTCACTTTCTGCTACTTTGGGGCTGTTATTACGTGTTAACTATATTGTCCCATAGGCTTTGTTCAATTTTCTTCAATCTTTTTTCCTCTTTTTGCTTCTTTTCAAGTCTAGAAAATTTGTATACTATATTGAAAATTATATGTGACCTGTAGATAATTGGGATTCTGTTTTCTTTATCTAAAAACTGTTTTTCTTAACTAGGCAATTCAGTCACTGACTTTCTGCCTTGAACTTGTTTAGAATTAGTTTTATGTTTTGTTAGGACACATCTGTGGAAAGCCCAAGTTTTTTCATACCCCTCTAACTCCTAAGATCTTACCTCCAATATTTGTTCCTCCTTCAGACCTGTTGGTGCATCATTAAAGGGTTTGTTAGGTCAGATATAGAGTAAGATTTACTCTAGTGTGATGTCGTTACTCTTAAGCTATGGCCTTTCTAGTGTCTCCTGCTAAAAGTCTGGGAGCAAGGGGGGTACCAAGGTGTTAATGAATGAAGTATCACTACTCTGATTAGGCTGGAATAATAACCATCCCCTTCACATTTTGACCTCTAATTTCTATGTCACTTTCATTCCTATAAGCAGCCACTTTCTTCTAAGCCTCACATTTTCTCACTCTGAACATGTACATCCCATCCTTTAACTAAAGACTCCTGGAGGACCCTCACAAGGGCTTTCGGAGTACCCCCTTTTGCATGGCTCCCTTTTCTATCCAGTGTGTCATGGCTCCCAGCTCCTGCAGCCGCCCCAGGTGTTATTCTCTGCTTCCTCAGCCCTGTGCAAGTGAAGTACTCTGCTTAAACTCCAGTTACTCTACGAAAGCTGGGGCAATGGTGGGAATCACCTTGTGAGTTTTCCTTCCTTTAGGGATTACAGACCTGTGCTGCCTGATGTCCAATCCCTGAAAACAGTTGCCTCATTTACGACGTTTAGTTTCATGGTGGGTAATGTTGGGAAGAAAAGTCTGCTACCAGCTACTCTGTCATATTATTTGGAAGCAGAAATTCACTTCATCTTTTTGTTTTTGACAAATGGGAATAGAGTAGGCAAGTAGGTTAATTTCGGCTGCCTGTCCTAATTGATTGGTCATGGCTGATTGCATTGAGAGGGATTTTGTTCTGGGCCCTGAATTTTGGAATTAATTATCAAGTTCTTCAATCATTGATGGTTATTAAAGTGGAGCATCATATTATTTATCAGCTAAGAGCCTTTTTCTTGAATCTTAGTCCCTCAGATTGAGAGAAAGAGCCTCAAAATCATCTTGCTTCAATACCCCACAGGACAAGCCATGCTTTTGGATAAATGACGCTGCACCTTATTTTCTTATTTTGGCCCAGGCACTCCCATGGTCCAAAAGTCATTCTGAGATTTTAATATTGGCCTTCTTCTTTTCCAGACTTTGTGTAGACAATTTCTGGTGGGGTAAAGACTGCTAGTGCTCACCTATGTCTGGTTCTGTTCTCCTTGGAAACAAAGAAAGGCTATGATTCAAAGATCATGCCAGTTAGGCAGGAACACATGACTAGCCCTAGGTAGGGAAATGTGAGCTGAAGAGACAGGTGTTACTTATGGGTTGAAGAATTAAAGAGCTGGTATGACACCCACACTTATTCTTTTTCTGTCATGGTGATCTTAGAAGCGACATGTTAAAGTGGTAGTGACAGAGAAAAGAAGAAGGCAGGATCCCTGAGTCGCTGAGTGGATAAGAGCTCTTGCCAACCTCAATGGGCCCTTTTAAATGTGAGAAATAAACTTGTGTTATGCTAGCATACTGAGATCGAGGGCTTATTTGTTACAGTAGTTATTTATCCATTATTTAACTTCATATACTCTGCTGCTTCACAGATTCTGCCTCCTGTTTTGTTAAATTATCAACATTCAATCTTTCTTTTTCATCATTGTTGGGTTAAAATTCTAAACTCTGAAGGTGACTTTTGCAGATGGTTCAACTTCTCCCATTATCAGTGAACTCTACTAATTTTAACCTCAGAAACCCTGAGCCCTGCATTCCCGTGAAAGGGATGCGTCTGCCACTTGTAGTTTTGCCCTCAACGGCCAGGTAGCGTGTCCCTGTTTCTCAAGGGCCTTATTTTTAAGCTGAGGTCTTATTCAAGCCTAATATCCAAATGGAAAAACAAGAGATTTGGGGGTGGGGGGAAGTCAACTATTTCCTCTGAGCGACAAAGACAAGTCTCTTGAGACAAGTCCCTTGAGTGCTTTGGCATGGCTTTCCTGAATTTGGACCTTTATAAGCCCCTCTGAGGTCCAGCATGAGACATGGCCATGTCCCCACGGCCAGATGTATGACATATTTGCCAGATTGTCCCTGTGTGATTTAAATTATTCTAAGAAAAGGCATCTGAAAGTTTTAGTAAATATAATCACCACACCTATAATACATCTGTCACCATGATCACCTTCACCACTGTCACTACCATCAATTTAAATATCATTGCCATCACCATGACCACCACCACTGTTACAATTAAAACCAGTTCCACATCATTACTGCTGACATCAAAGCCTTCATCCATAGAATAATCACTTCCGTAGCTGTTTCTACCCTTGCCCTATCATCATTGTAATAATCACTTTTAAAATCAATTATCATCATTGATCCTTTGCATAAAGGAATTATCACCATCATCATCATTACCACTATTACCTTTACCAGTTAATTCATTCACTAAACAAGCATTTATTGCCTATCTGACATGGCCAGGCACCAACTTAGGTGTTTAACGGACAAGGTGAACAGGTCAGATATGACACCTGTCTACCAGAGAAGAAAGATATTTAAACAAATATTTACAGAAAGTATGATTTATGTTGTTATATGGTAAATATAGGTGCTGTGACAAGGCATTGGGGCAATTTTGCTTAGATCTATCAGGGATGATTTCTGGGAAGAAATGATTCTAAGCTGAGCCTTGAAGGGTATATAGGAGTAGCTAGATAAAGATGACAGGGACACAGAAGAAATTCCAGTCAGAAGAAATAGTAATTCATGAAGAAAACCAAAAGCAAATGGCATATATAGGATGCTTTATCCTCATTAGTAATAGATATTTAATTAAAAGGAAATATCATAGTCACCTATCAAGTTGCAATGATTATTTAAATATTAATGCCCAGCTTGTTAAGGAGTAGCAGTCTCTTAGACTATAGGATATGTAAAACTTGCACAGTCTTTTGGTAGACAACGTAGAAATATATAAAAGTTACAGGCTTTGAAATTGTCTCCCAGGAATTTATCTTACCGAAAATAAGAAAATCATATACAGGGAAAGAGTCAAAAAACTCTGGGGCAGCCATATGAATACATATTGTACAGCTATTAAAATTACAATTTTAAGCAATATTTATTGGCATAGGAAATTGCATGTGATATAATTTTAAATGACTTATGATTGCATGTGATATAATTTAAAATGACTAAAAATAGAATATGGATGAATGTGTACAATGTGTGTTAGTCAGGATAGACTGGGGCATGCTGTGTGACAAATGACTCTCAAGTCTTGATTGCCTAATGCAGCAAGGATGCACCCATAGCCCAGTGGGATGCAGATCACACAGTTCTCCTACATGATATGGATCTTGTCTGAGTCATGGCCCAGGGACTCAAGGATGGTTGTACCATGAGACAGAAAAGACAGAGGTAGGGTGTGGGTGGTTATAGAGGGAGGGGGTTGCCAGGACTGGAAATGGTGTGTGTCTCTTCTATCCCCTCCTTCTGACAAGACCCTGTCTCATGGCTCAACTAACTCTAAGAAAGTAGAGAAATGTATCAGAGTGTACAGATAATTTGGTGAGAATTAACAATATACTATGATCTCAAATTTTAGAAAATCAATCTATATATCTATGCACGTGTTTATTTATAATCAATCCAACCATCTATCTATTCATCCACCCATGTTTCTATCTATTAATTTATCAAGCTGTATTTAAGAAGAGATGGAAAAAATATATCGATTTTTAGTTCTGTTCTGAATAGTCTAAATTTATTACATTGTACATGCACTTATATCATCAGAAAAAAAAAAGATGTTCCATTTAATTTTAAAAAGAGCAAGCCAACACACTTCAGTAATCTTCTTGATTGAGGAGGAGGCTAATTTGAATTAGCAACATCCTGAATTATAGACTGTTTGCAAAGAGATGCAGCTTTATTACTTTTAACTACCATCTTGGACCTGCTTTAATGAATAGGTACGAATGATTTATAATTAGCCTAGTAATTGTTTGTATCTAATTGAATGCTTCTAATGTGGCTTGAAAACTTTTTTATGTGCTTCGTAATGTCAACTCCATTTTTCTTTTAGTATCGCAAATTCTTGAATGGGTAAAATTCAAATTCGTGAGCTTTCCTTGTGAACAAATCAAAGTAAATGCACACACTAGTAGAATAGCAAAACGCAACTCTAGATGAGGCATTGACCGGCAGCAGATATGTACTGATGTCTACTCTGTGTGATGTCCTGAGGCAGACACAAGAATAACATGATTGTCATCATGTAAGAACTCACAGTTGTATTGTTTTCTCTAACTCATAGACACAAAGGGGTTACACCCTAACACCTGCCCTAGGGCAGAGACTTAAGGATATTACTTATTCTCATTTCATTAACCCAGGAAAACTTACTGGAGGAAATTCTGAATGTGTTTGACTATCTCTTCTACATCATCTCTGAGCACACACTCTCAATCCTGTGCTACGACCATAATGGACTTCCTTGAGCTCTTTCTAATTAATATACTTCCTGCCCCTCCCCTGGCCCTTTAATGAGATTTGTATCATGAGATACAGGAAAGAAAATAATAAACAGCAACTCACATTAATAAATAATGCTAGAGATGCCAAATAAAGATAGCCCCTGTTTACCGTCTCAAGCACTGTGCCAAGTGCTTAATTATATTACTCAATCCTCGCGGAACCCCTGGGGTTGGTTTTATTATCCTTAATTTGCAAATTGAGAATCAGGGAAGTTAAATAATTTGTTCAGGCTTATAAAAGTTGTTTGTTTTTCAAGTATGAAATATTTTAAATGTACAGAGAACGATGTGACCAAAGGCCATGAGGTTGGATGGCATTAAATAGCCGTATAAAGATTCAAATTCAGCACTGCTTGACACCAGACCTTCGAATTTAATCCTGTGTGGACTTGCATCCTAAAACTCAAGCAAAGATAACTGTGATAAGTTATAGAGAGTGATGGGGTGGCGGGGGGCAGGTACTGTGAAAATTTAGAAGATGGAGAGACAAGTCTTAATTGAGTGGTCACGGGTGGCTGGGTGGGTAATTGACACTTGAACTGGTCCACCTGTGACCACGTGGAGATGCTCAGTGACAGGCAGCCCAAGCATAGGGAATGGCGTGAGCAAAGGCCTGGTGGAGGCAGGTGGGGGGCAGGTGGCTGGTGCCATGGGGAGGCATGTTTAGGTGCAAGCATGCAGGGCTTTCTCTACAGTGGGAGTGCACGGACTGGGAGGGATCAGTGGCCACTCAGAGGGTCGGGTGACTCCACAAAATAGAAGCAAGATTCTCAGATGGGTACCCAAAAGAATTGATCTGGTGGACTAATTTCCAACTTTTTATTTTTTGCCTGGACACTCATGATGGGTGACGTTGATATGAGCAAAAACATACTCTGTCTGTTCTGTAGGAAGGGAACCCTCAGTTTTGCCGGCTGCAGGTTATATGCACCACCTGCTGAGAGAGCATTAACTCCATCCTCTTCTCCCACCTCTCCCAGTACATCTCTGTACCCCTGGACGGCATGAGGGTCAGCCATTGTTCTAGGGTTTGACCTCTATTTCAAGGCTGGGGATTGGACGCTGGGAACATTTCTTCCTGGAGAGATCCAGGCAAAGCCACAGTCCCAGGGATTCAGAAATGCAAATCCATACAGCATGATTAAGGACACGGGCTTTGTGTCTGAAAGACCTGGATGCAAATTCTGAACCCACCACCTCATGGTTGTGTGAATTTGAAGAAATGCTTTAACCCCTCTGAACCTCAGATCTCTTATCTGCAACGTGGTTATACTATATCTCACTTTAGAAGATGCTGTGGGATTGCTGAGGCATAAGAAATATATTAATATGATGCCTGGAGTAAATATGAGTTTGCTGCTACTTGAATTGGCATGCTAAGCGTGCCACCTGGGCATCCTTTCAGATATAGGTAAGAAGGCAGAGAATAAGATATTTAAGCTAAGGTACTAAAGAGAGCTTGGGTTTGGCAATATCTGCTGAAATTAAAAGTATGCATTCCTAGATTACCCCGAAATTTCATTTTTCAATATTATATCTTGAGAAACACACATTTGCACAAGAAAGCACATAAAGGGATGTTCATTGCAGCATTGTTCATAACTATAAAAAAAGAAACAATCTTATGTTCATTAATAGGAAATCAGTTAAATAAACTATAATGGCACACCATGGAAAATAAGCTATAGTTTAAGAAAATGAAGTAAATCTATAATATATAATTACATGGAAATATATTAAACACTTATTATTGGGTAAAAATAAGCAAATTGCAAAATGATACATGCAGTATGATACCATTTAAGTAAAACACACACATAGTAATTCTATTCTATAATTATGAGAGAGACAGACCCACACACGCACACGTGCGCGCACGCACACACACACACACACACAGACATACTGGGGACATGGGGAGAGATGTTCACAAAGCTGATAATGTGGTTATTGCCAGGGAGAAAAAGGAGATGGGTTGACATTAAGCTTTAGATTCTTTGTCAAAAGGAAGTTTAGAGTTATTAAATATATCTACTCTTTTATTATGAGAAGAAGATATTCACATGGAATCTGTGTAATGGAATTTTAATTTTTTAGGAAACATGTAGAACAGGTTTGTTTCAAGAAACTATTTTGAGGGAAGAAGCCAGAAGGCCTATTCTGTATACTGATGCTTGTGATCAGAACACTGACGTCCCAGGTGGGGCCGAGGTTACAGAGAGGAAGTGCATGGACGTGGGTGGGGGTTAGACAGTGATGAGGAGCCAGCTAGACAGGAGTCAGGCAGGGAGGTGGAGTGAAAGGAGCTAAGGAAGAAAGCGGCGTAGATGGTCTGCACCTGCTGGTTACGCTGCCTCACTATGGAAAGTTCATCATTTCTAACATCGCACACAGACTTCCTTTTGAGGGAACTTTTCTATGGACCTCTTGGCCTGTTAGCAGGTGACCCAGTCTCCTGGGTAGCTGATTGGAACAGGGGTAACCACCTGACCTTCTGATCCATAGGTTTCTGGTCAGTAATCTGCAGAGTGGACCAGAATTTCCTGAACCAAGCAGATACTCGTCCTTACGGAGTTTACAATGGACGTTCGAGAGATGGGCAGTTTGTAGAAACCACCACCTGAAGGGAAGCAAAAGCAATGAAGTTAATAGCAGATACAAAGAAAAAACCATGGGTAGAATGAGGAAAGAGATTCCCCAGGGAGGCAGGTGCCACGAGTAAGCAGAACTGCACTGTAGAGATGGGAGCAGCGGTCCAGGACATGCTGGAGACAGAGTTGCTCCGTCACCAACATGGCGGAACCCTGGAGTTGAGAGCAGTGAAGCCTGGTATTCAGAACTGTGCTCGGAACAACCAAGATTTTGCTGCTGGGAGCTTGACTAGATGCCCCAGATTTTACAGAGAAGCTTTATCCCAACTTACAGTTGCTGTGCAGTTATTTGGGGTTTCTTACTTTCCCATTTTTTTTTTTTACAGAAAAAGATAGAATTGCTAAATTTGTAGGCTTTGAAACCAGATTATCTGTATTTTACATCATGACTCTACTAATATATAGCAGTTAAATTGTTTAGATTTGGGGTCAGTAATACAAATAAGCTACAAATTTTAGAGGTTCAAGACAATAAAATTGTATTTCTTGCTTCTTTTCTGACATCCACTGAGTGTCAGCGGGAAGCTCTGTGCTATGTCACCCTCTCCAGGTGGAGGACATCATCACCCCCTGACGCATCTGCAGGTGGAAGGAGTGAGCATGATGGGTTTAGCACTGGGCCTCAGAGCTTTCGCCTCATGGTGACACATGCCACGTCAACTCACGTTTCATTGGCCAAAGCAAGTCACATGGCATTATCAGCTCCAAAGGGCAGGGAATATAATACTTCCTTGTGTCTAGAAAATGGAAAGCCAGACACATTGGGGTGAACCCCACAGAGGACGACCATAACTACCATCTGCTGTGTAATCTTGAGTAAGTTTCTTCACCTCTCTGTGTCTCGGTTTTCTCATCTTAAGAATGTAATTAGTTATAAAACTCAATAAGATGTTAAGAGAAACAAATGAAAACTTATAGAGGGGCTTAACGTAATGTATAACTCATAATACATTTGCAATAATTATTGGCTTCATTATAATTAGGAATTAACCAATCCCTATGACCTGAAGTGACTTGGCTCAACTTTTCTCCTAGCATAAGCCAATACAGCAGACATCGCTCCTTAGTATTTGTGCAGGCTAAGTTCTCTTTAATTTGCCATCCATCTTTAGCATGTCAAAAAGTTATCTCCAGGATTTTGTGGCATTGTAAGGAGTTTCAAGTCAGTGAATTCAGAAATGCAGCTAAGACTTTTTGGATGGGTCACATGTTGAGCCAAGGAGAGAAATGCATGGAATTTCAAGAGCTAAAACTTGGACAGAGGAAAAGCACAACAGGAGAAACGGTTCAGATAGGTGTCTCTCTAAAGCTTACTCAGTGCCAGAGATAGAGACCAGGGAAGCTCCCACTGCAGAAACAGAAGAATGAGCAGGAGGCAGACGAGCTATTTTTAAAAAGCGGCAGCAAAAAAGTCGTGGGAGGAGAATGCTATAGACAAGAAAGCTCCGAAGCTACAGGTCGGATGGAATATGGTTTGGAAGCCCTCAAGAGAAAAATATGTTGATCTGTGTTGAGAAGCTAGACTCAGAAAGCCTGGGGAAAAAATTATTTCAGATAATAAGATAGTCTGAGAAGTACCTCCTAGTTTCCATTCCCCAAGATCTAAGAATTAAAACATCATCACTTGAGTCAGGAAACAATTTTCAAGTGACAGAAAACTAACTTTGAGCTGGTTTAAACAGAAAGGAAGATTTCTTTATTGGCTCACATAATTGGAAAGTCTAAGATTGGGTACAACTTCAGGCAGAGCTGCATCTGGGTGCTAAAATAGTGTCATCAGTATTATTTATTTCTCTAAGTTTAATATATTCAGTGTTAGTTTCCTTCTCAAGCGGATTCTTTCTTCCTGGTGCCAGGATGGCAGTGAGCACTTCCAGGCTTATATCCTGTCTTCCCATTCTTCTTAGTAAAAGAGAGCATTACTCTCCCAGTCACTCCAGAAGGAGTTCTGGATTTTCTTTGCTTGATAGGCAAGCACATTCCAGAACTGATCATGTGGCAAGGGGTCCTGATTTCTGATTGGCCAGAACAGTCACATGACAAACTCCAGACCATAAATAGGATCAGCTGCACTTGAACTATATGATCTGAAAGAAAAAAAAAATCTCTAAGGAAAAACTGTGGTGATTAAAGGTGGGGAGAAATGTAAAGGGGCAGGAAAACATGAAATTTTGTGAACAATTTCTCAAAGGAGTTTTACACACTTTAGAGACAACTGCAGTCTTCATCGGTACCCCTCTCTCCATGCCCTCCCCTATTTTACTAGCACCACTGTCATAGATGACTTTCAGCATGTGAGCTGATCTCCAGCCTGGCTGGAGCTTTAAGACCCATGCTGTGTTGGAGCCACCATTTCCCACAATCTTAGCCATGAACCTTTCCCCCTGCCTAGCTCCTGGACTTCCCAGAGAAGCCTAAACCTTTCCTTGAGTTCCAGAATGATGGCCGAGAGATTGAGATTGTGTTGATTCCTTGCTTGTTTCATATCCCCAGACCTGTACGTTTTTTACTAAGATACTGGTTCAAATTTTGCTCTAGATAAGAGAAATATCCCAGAATTAAGATACCAACCCCCACATAATATTGACTTGCCGCTAGTCAACATCAAATCTCAATTTTTGGAGTAGAACTTAAGAAGCAAAATCTGATCTTATTTGGAATTGAGACTTAGAAATGGCCCTCTGAAAATGGGGACTTTCTTATGCTGGTCCAACATGACACAGACTAAGTTGTACAGAATCTTCTGTGATATAATAAGCATATATGTGTAACCAATCCTTCTCCATTCGGCAAACCAATGCTAATTTCAAGGCCTATGTCAAATATCTCCTGCTCTCTGCACCATTGACAACTCCCCTGGAAACAATTAGTTGCTTCTTTTCACCTTGCTCCCATAGTTCATGGATCACACCTTTACAGCACTTAAGTTCCTTGAGGACAAAAATCTTTCTTATTTATTTTGGTATCGTTAGTCCCTGGGTGGTAGGTGGGTAAGTATTGAATCAAAGTGTGATGGACAAATGAATGAATGGTTTATGAAGATTCAACTGGAAGAAACATTAGGAATTCATAAAATCTACTGTTGATTATAGAGATGAAGAAACAGTCAGCCAGTGAAGACAAATAACTCACACAACATACAGAACATTTGCAGCTGTGTGAAAATTGAGGTGTCCTAATTCTCAATCCAGAGATTTTTGCAATACCGGCCTACAGGGGGCACTTAGTCTCAGGATTTTACATCCATCATTTTTTTTTTAATAGTACATTCTTTCTTTCTTTCTTTCTTTTTTTTTTTATGGAAACAACCCAAGTGCCCATCAGTTCATGAGTGGATAATTAAAATGTGGTATATGCTCACAATGGAATATTACTCAATCCTAAGAAATGACAGTGAGCTAGCACCATTTATGCTACCCTGGATTAAGCTTAAGCCCGTTATCCAAAGTGAGGCAACACAAGACATGGAAAATGGGCTCCACATCTACTCGCCATCAAATTGGTACTGACTGATTTAAACTTCGGTTTTCAAATGGTGGCAATGCTCACCAGAGATTCTGTGTGGGGGGACCCAATCTTAGGGATGGGATGAGCATTTTGGAGGGGGAGGGCATAACTCTAACCCTTCTTAGGGAGAGGCAAAGATATACAATGTAACCAAAATGCTAAAAAAAACATACATCCATCATTTTATTCACTCTCCCATGTCAGCCTTGCTATTCCCATTTTCACTAAGAGGAAGCAGAGGGTCAAAAAAAGTGATTGCTGAAGTGTTTTCCCAGTTCTATGAATCCTTTAGGGTCTGATGGCTCAACTCTGTCTCTGATACTCTTCCTGCTTGGTAGAGAAGCTCTGAAAAGCATCTGGAACCCAGCCTGCCTAGAGGAGTGTGCATTCTGTCTCACTCCTTCTCCCAGGCAGTGGGCCCAGTAACCAGAAATAGAAATGCTTAAATACAAACGAGTATTGTGATGCCCATAGCCTGGAAGCCTACTTCTGGCTGCCAGAAAGAACAGGAAGGCTTTGGAAGTTCACACAGCTGATTCCACCATGGTAGTAGAGAGGAGGCAGTTTCCTATGGCAATCAGACCCCAACATCAGCTTCTGCAACTCCCAGCCCAGGCCTATTAGAGAGAGTATGTCCCATATTAAATGAGGGGACATACGTCAGAAAATGGATGGCTATATGTTGAAGTTTTCCATGAAATGTCTTTATTTTCTTCTCCAGAAACATTGTAACTAAGACAGGATATATTCATTCTTGATCATAACAACATCTCACATATTACTTGCCATATGTGCATTATATATGTAACCTCACTTAATCCTCACAACAACCTTACAAGGAAAGTACTATAATTATCCCCACTTTATCGATGAAGAAAAAAATGAGTCATACCATAGTTAAGCAACTTGCCTAAGGTTACTCATTTAGAAACCGATGGAGTACACAGAGGAACCTCGCCAGTCTGACTCCGGATCCTGCACGCTCATCCACTGAATGAAAGTGTCTCATGACAAGATCAGAATATTTGAGGTCACATACTGTTTTGGGATATACAGCTCTTGAGCTGTATAACTCTATGTAAATCTTATTTTTCTCATCTATAAAATGGAGCTAAAAAAGCCTATCTGATAAGCTTGTATGATTGTCAAATAAGGTTATATAGATGGATACATATTAAGAAATATAGTTTTGTACAGAGGTGGCATACAGAGCTTTGGAATGAAGACTTGGTTTTAAATCAAATCTCAATTTATTAACTCTCCCCCCACAGGCAAATTATTTAAGCTCTGCAAGCCTCAGCCTTGAAATTAGAGGTGAAAAATTTTTGTTTATTAAATAGTTGAGTAATAATTGTTGCTTACTAAGGATGGTTGTGAGTATTGAGTAAAAAATCACATGAAAACACTGAGCATATAACTTGCATGTACTCAGCTGTCAGCGATGTTAGTTTCCATTCTTTCCCCTTTGCTAATTCATTGCATGCAATTTCTTTAATTATTGAGCCTGAACTTCACTATAGAAGGCCTTAATTCAAGGTTTAAGCTGTCAGATGCAGACTGGAAGGTGGGAAGGCGATTAGAAGATAAGTGCATTTTGAGAGTATAGATAAATTCAGAGAGATGACGAGGAAATTCAGGCACAAATATGAATGGACTACATCACATACTTTTTAAGTCAGAAGCTGCTAAGACAAGCAAAAATTGAGTAAATGAAAGCTGGGGACAATTTATCTAGCTTCTGTTGCTCTTAGAAGCTCAGAGACTGTCTTACAAGTAGAAGTATAGAATTCTGGCAGAGATTCCATCACTTGCAATGACTAATAGAGCTGAGATGAAATTTCACGGTTTAACAGCAGGTGTCAGTATTGTCATAATGCACAACACCATGACAATGCCCTATGTGTCAAGCTATTGGTTCTGGAAAATAAATTATAAGTTTACACAAATAAAATTTTCATTTGATTATAGGGGCCTCTATACACTTCCCCCAGGAGTGTCACATATGATCATGGAGGAACAGAGCCCCAGTCTTCTCATGACTCCTCAGAAATGGTTATTCTGATTGTGGGCTGGGAAAAATTATACAAAATTCTTAAACCTTTCATATAACCTGGCCATGGAGAGTGAGTCCACTAATATTTGCCCAAGAGACTAGAGTGAAAGTACAGGAAAGGATGAAGGGGGAAAAAGATAACAAAGAATGTTCAAAGTGGCCAATTTTATAATGTATCAAAATCTAAAGCCAAGATTCATGGGTTAAAAATGTAACTATGACATGGAAAAATAATACACATATAGAAACAATTATATGGTTCCTATAAAAATATGTGTGTTATATTAGAAAATTTAGTATAGTGATTAAGAGTGACAGCTTTGGCTCAGGTGTCTGGGTTCAGGTATCAAAATCATGCATCTTGGGAGACCTTGTATATATTTATTAGTCTTCATGTCCATCAGTTTCCTGATCAATAAATGTATTAATAGATCGTAATAGCACCTACTACACAGATTTGTGAGTATGAAATCATTCATGTTAAGTGCTAAACAAAATGTCTAGCATATAATAAGAGCATAGTAAACATTAGCTATTACATTTGCATATAAATGTATCTCTATTTTTGCAGGTAGAAAGTCTGGAGGACAATAGTCACCAAAATTTTTTTGTTGCTGTTTTCATATTAACTTTTGTGTTATCTAATATTACATAGCAAGTACTATTTGTGTCATATATTTACTTAAAGAGTAATAAATAATTCATCAAAAAAGTTATTTTATAAAAAACGGTAACACAGGTTTGAAGAGCTGAGCTCCAAAATGCATGATTGGTTTTCACCTGGACCAGAGTAACTTCTCCAGGGCTGAGGCCTCATATCCACTCTGCAGCATGAGTATCCGTTCCTTCTTTTTTCTCTCTTATAGAACTTTGTACAGAAATCAACTATATAATTTATCACTGAAAAGCCCTAATAAGTAGAGATTAAAAATAAGATGTAGAGACAGAGAGAGTAATATGTGCAAATAAAACTCTGCCACTCACAGTATGATGTCATTTAAGGGGAGATTGTGATAACACTAAAGCAATCAATAAAATAACAAAATTATAGATAATAAGTCAACAAAGAAGATAAAATGAAATCCTACAAATTCAATTAATTAAAAGGAAGGCAGAAGAAGGTAAAAAGGAAACAAAGAACAGAAGGATTAAATAGGAAAATAGCAATATGATGGATTTAAGCATAACAATATCAAAACAACATAAATGCTGAGCTGGACAAGCTTGACTTCAGTGATCCAGGCATTAAATTTGAAATCCATAGGGTCTCACTAGGCTTGGAAGTCACAGTTTTAGACTTTTTTTTTGTTTGTTTCCTGATGTATTCCTTACTCCTAAGACAGTGTTTGGCATAGAGTAGACACTCAAAAAAAATATTTGTTGAATGCATGAACCCTAAATCAGAGGCATGAACAATCTACCACTTCTCCATACAAGCATGTTCGACCTGCCTCAGTAGGTCCACCAAGAATTCACAGCCCTTGGCTTTCTACTGGGCTACTTTTGTTTTCTGAATAACTTATCTGAACTACTAGAGAACAGTGAGCACTTAAGAAGCCAGGATCCAATGTTGCCTTTGCTGTGAATTATATAAATTTAAGCAAGCCAAATAATCTCTCCGAACTTCTGTATTCTCATCAATAAAATGGGAAAGCTAATTCCATGTCTTAGCAGGAATGGTCAGATGTTAGATGTGAACGAATGAATTGTAAATTTCTATCAGATTCATGACATAATTATTACCATGACAAGCAATTAGTAGCCAGAGGAAAATTCTGAATCTCTAAGCAAATGTTTGATAAGGATCACTCATATAGCCTCCTGCAGGCCCTGAACTCCCCTGGCCCTGATACATCTCCTTTATTCCCTCTGAGATATTCCTCTTTTTGTTCTTAACCAAGCATTTTAGGGACATCTTGGGTATGAAAAGAACATTCGGCCTAGAGCTATGATAATATGACTGACGTTTGCTACAAATGAAAGAGCTGGAATTGGAGGCATTCAGAAGCTCAGAATAAACAGACTAATTGGAGGAATGAAATATCCATTAGTCTAAATGAATATTTCTATAAAGCTGCATGTTAGACATTGATAAAAAGAAATGATTAAATGTAGAATTAACCAAGATTAATTATTTTAATCAAGAGATTAATCACGATTATATCTTTACGTTAGTTTGCTCTGCTGATGTTTGCTCAGCAATCTGGGGGGAAAATCTGTTCATTTATCACCTTCGTGTTTGCAAATCGGCCCATATTTTATACAGTCGCCCATCCATCCTCACTAACCTCTTTGTAAGCAGATAAATAGCATTTGGGAAGAGAATGCTTAGGGCCAAGGACACAGAGCTGCACGCCAGGGACCCAGATTCAAAGATGAGGAATTAAAAAAAAGTGATGGGAAAACCATATCTCTTCCTCATTTTAGTTCAGTTGCATAATTTGGTGGTTTTTCCAGTTCAATTCCCCAAGATACTTAAGGAGTGGACTTATGGAATTGATGGCGGGTGCCTGCTGAGGTTATAGACGGTGCTATTGTGCAGACAACCACAGCTGGTGGGAATGGAGTAGGCAAGGGCTCCTCTGGCTCTTGGAAATCTAAGTACCCCCAGTGCCAAAGGAGCTGTCAGAAATCATGGGGATTTGGGGAGAGGGCCAAAAGATTTAGATGATGTAGGTTTTTCCCTTGACCCTTTTATACATATTTATACATCTTCAGCTCTTAACAGCTAAATTTGCTGATAAGTATCCAAATCTAGCTCTCTCTGGGCCTCTGTCTTTTCAGTAAAACATATCGCCATTCACCTACTGTTGTTCATGCCAGGAAACTAGAATCATTCTTAACATATTCTCTCTTTATTACTCCAACCAACCAACCAACACACACGCACACGCACACGCACACACACACACACACACACACACACATTCATATTTTACTGGGGAGAAAGCTGAGTCATAGGAGTTTAAATAATTGGACTGAGGCTAGTAGATCAATCTGGGGAGAACTGAGACCTTAACAATATTGAATGTCCTAATTCATGAAGGTGGTATATTTCACCATTGACTTAAGTAATCTTTAATTTCTCTCAGCGATGTTTCGTAGTTGTCAGTGTACAATACTTGCACTTAATCACTTCTCCGCCTTTTGGCTAAGACCAAATGTAGTAACTATTCTTATCAGTTTAATACTTGCAATTATTCCATTAAAACTATTCTTTAGAATAGAATGGTTTTCTTATTTTGCTTTGAGATTATTCTTTGCTAATATACATAAATACAATAGATTTTTGTATATTGGTCTTGTATCCTGTGACTTTGTTGAATTTGTTTATTTCTTCTAGCAGGAATGTGTGTGTGTGTGTGCATGTTTATTCCTTAGAATTTCCTACACAAAGGACTTTGTCATCTATAAATAAAAATATTCTTTCCTTCCAATCTGGATGCCTTTCATGTCTTTTTCTTGCTTAACTGCATTGGCTAGGAGCTCTAATATAATGTTGAATAATACATGTGTCAAAAAGAAAGTTAAAATGGAAATTATAAAGTATTTTGAATTGCATTAAAATGAAAATTCAACATAATCATTTGTGAGATGCTTTATTCAGGAAAGCATTCAGCTTGTTATCGTTGAGTGTAATGTTAGCTTTAGGTTTTTGTAGATGGCATTTATCAGGTTGAGAAAATTCTATTCTATTCCTAGTTGACTGAGAATTTTTATCAGGAATGGATGTTGGATTTTGTCACATATCTTTTCTGCATTTATTGGAATAATCATATTTTGGTTTCTTTTTAATTTGTTTATATGGTGAGTTGTAGTTGATTTCTCTTTGAAAGTTAGGCCAAACTTGTAATCCTGAAATAATCACCCAGCATATGTATTGATTATTATATATTATCCTTATTAAATATTGTTGGATTCAATTTACCAAAATTTTGTTTAAAATGTTTATGCCTATGTCCATGATGGAAATTGATCTGCAGTGTTCTACTTTTGTAATGTCTTTGGTTTTGGCATTAGGGTATTGCTTGCTTCATAGAATGAGTTGGGAAATATTCCCTCATTTTCAGTTTTCTGGAAAAGATTGTCTAGAATTATTAGTATTTTCTTCTCTTATGAGACAGGGATTGGGATGCTTCGTGCTTAGGGACCAGTAGTAACTTGACTCTTTAGATTAACCCTAAGCCAGAATAGGGATTCGATGAAGTGGGCAAGAGACAGACAAATTTATTTTCAGTACTTTCCTTTGTTCAACTATCCAGCATGTCTTTGAAGAGAGTTTACTAAGAGCCAGTCCTGTCTCAGGATACAACGCTGACAAAGTGTGTGCCCTACAGGTAAGGTTCATACTCTGTGTCCCCAAGCTGAGGGTTCTCTTAAGACTTTCTCTTTGCTTTCCTTTTTTTGACTATGGTATTCCACTCTCCCATGTGGTTAATACAAGAGGGACTGAGTGCTTCCTTCTGCTTGATGGGAGCCATTCTTTCCTTCTAGAAAGGCAGCTCAAAAAGCCCAATTCTAGTCTATGTGGAGAAACTCTCTTCCCTAACCTCACCAGGGAGTGGGGAGTATTACGGGCTGAGATAGGCTGTGGGCCTCAGACAAGGGGCCTGAGTCCCTGCCTGACCATGTCTAATGCTGAAGGCTTCAGCGTTTTTCTACCGTGGCTGCTGGAGTCTTAGAGCTACTTGTAATATCCAGTTCACTGAAACTTTGCAATAGCCTTTAGAGAAACACCCTTATAAAAATGGTTCTCAACCCCAACTGACCTTCAGAGTTATCAGAATGAAATAGGAATGCCTGTCCTACTCCCAGAGGTTCTGTTTCAGTGGGTTTGGGACAGTGGTGCATATTCGGGGCTGAGAGCCATTCTGTCTAGAGCAATACAATGAATGATTTTGCTCAGGGTGTCCCTTCCTCATGTCCATTTTTTGATTTGATGGCAGAGTAGGCAGCTTGCAGGGGATTTGAGCATTTGGAGTCTTGGGACCAATCCAAACGCCATCTCATCATTGCTACAAGGGTTGTACGAGGTACTGAGCTGGCTTCCGACACAGCCCGTGCCCTGAAGGACTTCACGTGTTTGCAAGCAATATGAGGGCTCTAGAAAGGAAGGATGAGCTGGAAAATGATGATGTGATGGCATTGCCTTTCATCTCCTGCCCTACCCCCAGATCTGAGATATAAAAGGAAATTTCAACTCTTTCTGCATCACAACCATCCCCGACAAAGAGAATGCCCCAGCTTCTCTTTTAGTGAGGCATAGAAACAACAGCTCTTGGCTCAATTCCTCCAAGGTTAGAAGAAGACTATGATGCTCTTCTCCCTGGGGAAGGAGAGGTGCGAGGCATGCCTCTAGGAGGCAGAGGGGTGGGCAGGATGACCTCTTGCCTTACCAGCTGTAGGTGCACTTGAAATTCTTCCACCTGTGCAGACAGAAGTCCTGCGCATCTATGGGTCTGCCGGGACTGCCATCCTTTAACTAATCTCATAACACTCCTTGTGCAAGGTGCATAATTGCAACTTTAGAGCCATCAGATAAAGTGGATGTGCAGTGTCATTGGTGTGCAGAGAGACATCCAGCTGTGTTGCGGAGGTGACTGCCCTCTGAGGTCTGGAGCTGCAGGGCGGACCGTGGGGAGGGTGGATTAGAGGATGTGTGTGCCATTTACAATATTGAAATTGGATTCTTCTTGACTGGGGACTCACCACCCTGTGGAGCCAGATCAATGTTCAGAGCACGATGCAAACTCATGCTGGGTCTCCACACAGGCACCGCCCCCCGGCTTTTGACAGTTGTTTAATCAATAAACAATTACTGGGTACCCTGTTGTGTTCCGGGCACTGGGCTGGAGATTTATTTATTGCTGCTAAGTTCAAACTGCATACAGGGTTCTGGGCTTGGTGGTCATTCATTCGCAAGTACTTACGGAACCTCAGTGATGGTAACTATAATTGTCATCCAAAGTTATGCTAAATTTTTACCAGGTGCTGTTCTAAATGCTTTATGTATAGTTAGGCATTTGATCCTTCCAACATCCTCTGAGGTAGATACTATTGTTATTCCAATTTTACAGATGAGGAAAGTGAAGGCTGAATAGGTCACAGAGCTAGTAAGTGAGAAAATTAGTGATTGAACCCAGGTGGTGTGATGCAAAAGTCAATACTCTTAACTATGCAGTGTGTGTCTGGTACAACGTGAGGTTCGTCTTATGCTAGGGGACTAAGGACGTGGTGGTGGTTCTGAATCTGGGTTGTAAAAGTCACACTGCCTCAGTCTGAAGCTTGTGTCCTCTGCTTACTGGCTACATACCTTCTTGCAAGCAATTTAAACTCTTTGTGCCTCGTTTTCTTTATCTGTTAAACGGGAGCAATAATAGCATTAATATTTAAAATTATTGCAAGGATTGCATGACATAACACAGGTATTACAAGGTATTTTACCAAGCATAGGATGTGGCATGTTGTTATAAATTGGTAAATATTAGTGATGATGATAATAATCAATCAGTCCTCAAAACATTCATAATCTAGTCACAAAGAATATTTCCATCCCTAAATGTTTGCTATTCTAGCTAATTTGTGTGCAGGAATGGGGCAGGGGACAAAGATGTTCAGACAGATGGTTTTCAATGGGTTCCTTGAGGGCAGTGAATTTGTCTTGTTTGCTGCTGCATCCTCGGTTCCTAAGCATGTCCTTCACAAGTAGGTGCCCACCAAATAGTATGCATTTAATCAGTTAACCACCTCATCAATCCATGGATACAAATACCAGATTAGATGAGTTCCTGGCACATACTAACTCTGAAATCTGGCAGATTCTGATCTTTGTTTAAGAATCGTGCTTCCATCATATCAGTGCTAGGGTGAAGAGAAAGGAGGGAAAATATTTGAGGCATCTTGAGACCTGGTCCTTGAGAGCCTATATAAGACTGTGTGGAAGCAAAGGAATGTGGTGGGCATGTGTGGCATAAGTAAATGCCAAAATATCAGAAAATGCATTTGAAAGATGGAGATGGGTCAGTCTGGCTGAGACAGCATGTTGTTTACATGAACTACAAGGAATGAGACTGAGAAGAAGGCTTGGAGCCTGGTTGTGAAGGGATGTGGAGTTCAGACTTTATCCAGTCAGCATTAAAGCATTTCCAGTGGTTGTGATGTACCTGAATAGACCTGAAACTGGCATGATTGAAGCCTGGGTAATTCAGTAAGAGACACTTGGAATAACCCAAGCAAGAGGTGACAAGGTCCAAGGAAATTGGATAAGAAGGCAGACATACCTCATGCTAGTTACCGATTATACATTGAAATGAGCAGAAGGGAAGTGGAGGATGATGAGGGGCTGATCATTCGCTTGTCCCCTCTCATGCCTCAGAACACCTTTCTGTTGAACCTGACCTGCCAAGGTTGTATTGGGATCTGGGATTATACCCAATAATTAGTTATCTCTCTGTATCTTTCTTTAGTAACTGACTTAGGGAAGACCCTAATGCATCCTTGCTCCTGTTTCTCAGGGACATCTGCAAATAGCAGTTGAAGCTGGGTGAAGCTACAGGCCCTAGTTCCGCCACTACCCAAGTACTTCCTTGACCAAGTCACTCCATGTCTTCATCTGACCATATTAGATCAGCGTCCTTCAAGAGTTTGTGGAGGTGCTACGCTGAAAGCCACTGGAAGGCATCAGGTCTCCTCCCTGGTTCTAACTATATCAAATTCTTTGTGATCCAGTTTCCCTATAAGTTTGAATTTAATCAATGTTTTGTGAATAAGTGAATAAAAAATGAATGCATTAATTCTTGAGTACTAAACTCTTATAATTAAAGAGAACATACTTTGTTTATGAGAAATACCCCAGTGTAGGTACATGTTTTGAGTTGCATTGTGTACACCCTGGAATTTATACGTGGAAGTCCTAACCCCCAGCATCTCAGTAGGTGACATAATTTGGGGACAGGGTCTTTGCAGAGGTAATCAAGTTAAAATGAGGTCATTAAAGTGGGAATTAATCCAATATGACCAGTGCCTTCACAAAAAAGGAGAAATTTTGGTGCAGAGACACCTATAGCAGGAAGGTGATGTGAACAGACAAAATGAGAAGATGGTCATCTATAAGCCATAGAAAGGGGCCTGAAATAGAGCCTTCCCTTATGGTGTTCAGAAGGAATCAACCTTTCTGACACCTCGATTTTGGACTTTTAGTCTCCAGAACTGTGAGGCAATAAATTTCTGTTGTGATACTTTGCTACAGCAGCTCTAGACAACTAATACAGCAGAGTAACACCTAATCATTGTTCAGCATTTTAAAATATAGAAATAACATTTATGTATTCTCTTTTGATTGCCATGACTTTTTAAGGTGAACGGTATATTATTATCATGATATGATAGTTAAGAAATTAAAGGTTTGGAAATGATAATTGTTATAATAATAACATGGTGCTGATCACGATAATAGTCATCATTTCCTAGGTTAGTATACGCCAGGCAGTCATCTAATAACTTTAAATCTTGAGATAATTTAGTATTATTTACCTTATTTTACAAATAATAAAATGAGACACAGAGAGATAGTGTAATTTGCTAATGGCCACACAGCCAGTAAGTGGCAAAATCAGGACTTTGAATCAGATGTTCTTTATTTCAGAATTTTTTTCTGCTAAATTCTTTCTATGCACAGCACATAGCACTGAGTTGAGGATTCACTCATAGATGCAACAGATAGTTATCCAACAATATAATAGTCAGCTATAAAAAGAATGGAATTCTGTCATTAGCAACAACATGGATGGAACTGGAGGTCACTATGTTAAGTGAAATAAGCCAGGCACAGAAAGATAAATGTCATATGTTCTCACTCATATGTGGGAGCTAAAAAATTGATGGAGGCATTAAATAGAATGGCTGTTACTAGAGGCTGTGAAGGATAGCGAGGAAGGAGGAATAAAGAGAAGTTGGTAAACAGGTACAAATATACAATTAGATAAAAGGAATAATACCTAGTGTCCAGTAGCACAATAGGGTAACTATAGTTAAAAATAATTTATTGTATATTTCAAAATAGCTAGAAGAATAGATTTGTAATGTTTCCAACCACAAAGAAATAATAAACTATTTGAGGTAATGGATATCCCAATTACCCAGATTTCATCATTGCACATTGTATACTTGTACCAAACTACCATGTGCACCCCATAAATATATATAACTATTACATATCCATCAAAATTTTCAAAATTAAAAAAAAGAATGATTCTCAAAATAATTATGCTGAGTAAAAGAAGACAGAAGACTGTGTGTACTCCGTTTATAGGAAATGCTAGAAAGTACAAACTAATCTATAGAAACAGAAAGCAAATCAGTTGTCAGCTGGGGCTGAGGGAGGGGTTACCCAAGGACAGAGAGAGGTACTGCAAAGGCACACAAGGACACTTTGGGGACTGATGGATTGCATGTCAATTATACTTCAAAAAACTATTTAAAGAGAAAAAAAGGAAAATATTAGGGGAAGAATAAAGTGGCAAGCACAGGGATAGGTACTGATGAAGGGGAAAGAGTGGTCAGAAACAAAGCTAATTAACAAGCAACAGCCAAATTTAGGAATCTGGATTTCACCCCGTATCAATAGAAAACTTGACTAATCTAATTTTTCCTCATGTAACAAGTCTGCAAATAAGCATTGTAAAGCTGGTGAACAGGTTCTTGGAAGCTGTAAAGTACACAAACTCTTCCTGTCTTCATGCCCCATGGTTCTTAGATTGTGGCGCCCATCCTTGAAATCGCAAGATAGTTTTTTATGTCCTGACATCACAGGGAAAAGGGAGAAGGATGAAGGAACCAAGTTTTCTTTTGGGGGAAGCATCTCCTTTTTTTATTTGGGAAAGAAGCCCTCAAGAGGGACTTTCACCCACATCTCATTTGTAAGAACACTCAGATGGACAAGGAGGCTGCTGAATTGAACAGAAAAAAAGCTAGTCCATTTCTGGGTCTCTGTTTATAAGAAAGAGTCAAAGAGGAAACATTGAGTAGACAACTAGCAGAGCCTGACACCGCTCAGCCACCATCTCTGGAAGCTCTAGCTTGGAAAGAAATTTGGCATCAGATGATTCTGGAATAGAACCCAACCCACTTCCCACTGGCTCTATCAGCATGGTAGGATCAGTGCTCTCTGTGAAGTACCATGTTCTTTAAGAAATGAATTGGGATAGGTATTTATACATTGTATTCGAAAGTGTGCCTATCCATGCGCATGTTCATGGAGGGATGTACGTGTCTGTAAATCATGATGCTCGACCTATGTGAAAAATTCCATATATGTTGGGTACATTTCAGTCTTCCCTGTCATTGGTTATTATACAATTAAAGAACAAAGATCATGACATGTTTTGCATTCAGAGGCCAGGTACTGACTCTGAAAATAGAAATGCATCTAGAAGAAGGTAATTTGGAACAAATCTGAATGTCCCTGAACCTTAGTTTATTTATTTATAATACAAGATAATGATATCCACATCATAGGGTGGCTGAAAATGTAAATCGAAGTAGCAGGGCATAAAACCCCTAGTATAGTGTCTGGTATACAGTAGTTATTCAAGATAAACCAAAAAAAAATGCTCTCTGCCTTGTTGACTCTTTGGACATGAAAATATTGGTAAATGGTTGAGGAAACATACAATAGCTTTTGAGAAACATGTGGGAGAACACTGAACAGGTTGTGCTACACATCAATGCCCACTCCTGGGCCATCTGATATATCTATGGTCCACAGACCTACTGACGTTAGAATTTTGCAGCAACAAAATCTGATATATTTGACAAAAAATAAAAACAAAATCTAAGTGAACATCACCTGATTTCTCTCTGGAACTGAGATTTGTTTTGGAATTTTCACAAAGTTGCAACATGACAGGGAGCAATCTATTTTGGAAGAAAAAAAAAACCTAGTTCTTTTTTTATTGCAGATGTCTATGGAGCAACCCTCCTCCCTCCACCTGCTGCCTTTTTTCCAGAGTCAATCACAGGTTATTTTGGTGCCTCTGTGCCTTTATCTTGCAATCACTGCCCCAAATATAGATGCAAATATTGTTTTCTTTGTCAAAAGCACCTCCCACGCTCACATTGTGACTTAGCATTTCCCAGCCTCCCCAGTGCTGGTGCAAACCTCCCATTTTTTTCAAGGGGCGATCTTGTCTTAGTTCCCTGAATAGGCCAGGCAGGGCAAGTATGCTGCTGTCCTTGGTGCTGAAAAGAGATCTCTTCCTCCTCTCCCCTCATCCCCCGCTACTACTCCTAGGAAAGGACAAAATGCATGAAGTTGGGGAATAGCTCTGATCCACTCTGATATTCCCCAATATCCCCTGACAGACTATGCCTTTCCTACCTAGAACATTCAGTCTGATGTACTGAGGAGGCCACTCCTCTGTCCTTAGGTTCAGTAGGGTCAGACCTGCCCAAGCTTTAGCTAAAGATTGGAGTGAAATGGTACAGACAACAACAGACAGAATGTTAGAGGAAATCCTTGATAGTCACATAGAGTTTGACACTAGACTCTCCTTAACCCCCTTGTGGGCACCAACTACAGGACCGTAACTCTCATTCCAAGATTTTCTGTGTACCTCCTTTGAACACTGTCTCCCTCAAAAGAACACTGCTCTTGGCAAGGTGACTATTACTGTGTGGAGGAGGATGATAATGAACATGATTTCTTCCTTTGGAGGCTCATACTGTAGCATTGTAATGTGGGAGACAGGTACCTACACTGATAATTATTTTATAACATTACAACAGAATATATGCATCTTTATACACAAAAATATAGATATGAATGCACATATGTGTATATGTATGTATATGTATTTCCTCTGTGTGTGCATGCATATAAAATTTACAGTAAAGTTAGGCTCAAGAAAAAGTTGAATATAAGCTGAAGAAGCTAGTAATTTTGTTGGAGGTCGTAATTAGAAAAGTCTTTCCAGAGTCTAACATTGGAGCTGGACTTTTAAGGATGAGTAGGAGTTCAACATGTAGGCCAGGTTGGCAAAAAACCTTCTGGGAATAAGCTATGCTGTTTGAAAGAAACATACATAGTGGCATAAAAGTGAGCAGATTGCCAGCCACATGTGACTAGACTGAGCAGAAGAGCCCATCAAGTTGATGATGGTGGAAAGAAGGTTCTGGAATGTGAATAAACACCATTAAGGTAGAGACTAAAGAGGAAAATTGAGATCAGATTATGGAGGCCTATTTCTTCCAGTCTGAGGTTCTAGGAATCCATGAGAAAGTCTTTGTTCAATGGTCCCATATACAGATAATTTAGGTACAATGTAAGTGACATATAGTCTCTTCTGCTGCATTTTATTCCTTAAAAGTAATATTACACAAATGCATAAGTGTTGAGAGATGAGACTCATTGGGAATGACCATTTGGCTCCCTACTAAACTCTCATCATATTAGTTTTTTTCCCCTTCTTAATATTTATTAAACTATGTACATATACTAGGAATGGTGTCTTTTTTCTTTGCTGTCTGCCACACACACGATTTCAAATATGTATTTGTTGAATGACTAAATAAACTTAATGCAACAGACCATAAGTAAACTCAGAAAATGTTTACTGTTTCAAAAGTAATATATAAGAATAAAATACAATCTTTATCTAGAAAATTGATTGTTGCCTTGGTGGGAAAGAGACAGACATGAAAGATATACTACAGTGAAAGAAATAATGCATAAGAGGAAATACTTAAGTGCTATGAAACCACAAATGAGAAGACACTCATATCAGGACAGTTTCTGGAGAGGTAGCATCTGGGCTGGGCTGTCAAGGATGAACAAAACTGAGTACTGCAGAGAAAGAAAAGATGGACATTATGGGTGAAAAAGGTATACATAAGATACAGAAATATGAAAGAACATATATAGAGACCAAAGTTGGGATGGAAAAATGAAAACAAAACCAAAAAAACCTCATGGGAGTTATTTTGAAATAACGTAGATTGATATATAAGAAATTTTCATATCAGAATGTAAAAATTATCAAATATTGGCAATTTCATGTAGTTTAATTTTGTGTGTGTGTTCTAATCAGTTTTTTTGTTTGTTTAGTTTTTTGTTTTGTTCTGTTTTATTTCAGCACATTACAGGGGTACAGATGTTTAGGTTACATATATTGCCTTTGCCCCACCAGAATCAGAGCTTTAAGTGTGTCCATCCCCCAGACAGTGCACACTGCACCCATTAGGTGTGAATATACCATCCTCTTCTCCCTCCTCCCACCTGCCCGACACCCGATGACTGTTACTGCTATATGTTCACATAAGTGTTGATCAGTCAATATCAATTTGATGGTGAGTACATGTGGTGGTTGTTTTTCCATACTTGTGATATTTCACTTAGTAGAATGGGCTCCAGCTCCATCCAGGATAATACGACAGGTGTTAGATCACCATTATTCTTTGTGGCTGAGTAGAAATCCATGGAGTACATATACTACATTTTATTAATCCACTCATGTATTGATGGGCACTTGGGTTGTTTCCACATCTTTGCAATTGTGAATTGTGGTGCTATAAACATTCGAGTGCAGATGACTTTTTTATAGAATGTTTTGTTTTCCTTTGGGTAGATGCCCAGTAATGGGATTGCTGGATCAAATGGTAGTTCCACTTTTAGCTCTTTGAGGTATCTCCTTATTACTTTCTACAGAGACTGTACTAGTTTGCAGTCTCACCAGCAGTGTATGAGTGTTCCTGTCTCTCCACATCCATGCCAACATTTATTGTTTTGGGACTTTTTGATAAAGGCCATTCTCACTGGAGTTAAGTGATACCTCATTGTGGTTTTGATTTGCATTTTTCTGATGATTAGAGATGATGAGCATTTTTCATATGTTTTTGGCCATTACTCTGTCTTCTTTTGAAAAGTTTCTGTTCATGTGCTTTGCCCACTTTTTAATGGGGTTGTTTGATTTTTTTCTTGCTGATTTTCCTGAGTTCTATATAGATTCTATTTATCAGCCCTTTATCAGATGTGTAGCATGCAAATATTTTCTTCCATTCTGTAGGTTGTCTGTTAGCTCTCATGATAGTTTCTTGGCTGTGCAGATGCTTTTTAATTTGATCGGGTCTCATTTATTTATTTTTGTTGTTTCTGTAATTGCCTTTGGGGATCTTCTTCATAAATTCTTCCCCTAGTCCAATGCCTATAAGAGTTTTTCCAATATTTTCTTCTAGAATTCTTGTAGTTTCGTGCCTGAGGTTTAAGTCTGTTATGCACCATGAGTTGATTTTTATGAGAGGTGAGAGGTGCAGATCCTGTTTCAGTCTTCTTCATGTGGCTGTCCAATTTTCCCAGCACCATTTTTATTGAGTAGAGATTCTTTTCCCCAGTGTATTTTTTGTCTACTTTGTCAATGATTAGATGGAAATATGAGAATGGTTTTATATCTGTGTTCTTAGTTCTGGTCCATTGGTCTATGTCTCTGTTCTTATGCCAGTACCATGCTATTATTCTAAATAAAAAAGCATTAATGTGGAGTTTTAGAAAAGTTAAATAACTTTCCTAAAGAGAGAAGATAAGTGGTAGAATAGGGAGTTGAAGTCAGGTATTTCCTGTCCTCACACTTGTGTTTAAAACTGTGCTGATGTACTGTTTTCTGTATTTAATCTATGGGCAAAGGGGAGTCATTGACTGTTTTGAATTAGAAGCATGGCATGATCTAAAATGTGTTTTAAAAATCATGATACTAATTGAAAAGATTGATGACAAATCTAGAAAACAACAACAAAATACAACACATAACAAAAAAAGTTTCTAAATCTATCAAGAGCTCCTAAATATCAATAAGAGAAAAAGCTCTACATTCCCATAGGAAAAAAATGGGCAAAGGCTATGAATACAGAGTCTATAGTAGAGAAAATTCAAATGGTTCTAAAAAATGGAAATGATGCTACATCTCATTCATAAGGGAAATATTAATTATTTTAAAAATAAAGTTTATTGAGGAATAATTTATATATAATAAAAGGAACACATGTAAAATGCACAGATTGATGACTTTGGTGACTTTGGGCAATATATATATATATATTAGTAGTATATAGTAGTATATATATTAGTATATAGTATATATACTAATAGTAGTATATATATTAGTAGTATATAGAAGTTATATATATATATATATAAAATAATAGTGGCCCTCCTAAATAATTTTTCATTTAAGTTATTACAACTTTCAACTTTAAAATTCCTATTTTTATAGTATTAATTTATCTGTTGAAATATCCTATCTGGTCATTGACTGTTAGTACATTTGCCTTTAATTATCTGAACACATTTTCTTTAATTATCTGACAATATTTATAATAGCTGATTTGAAGTCTTTGTCTATTATATACAAAATCATAGCTCACCTGGAATCAGTTTTAATTGACTGATATTTGTCCTGAGTATGAGTCACATTTTTCCATTTCTTTGCATGTCTAGTAAGTAATTTTTTGGCTGAAGAACTATTGGATTAACTCTGGATTCTGTTTTCTTCTTCCTACAATTGTTATTGGTGTTTTGATTATTATTATCATTATTATTTTATTGTAATTGACAATTAACTGCTTGGACTCAGACTATGAAATCTATCTTCCCCACATTTGCAACCATTTATGTCTTGAATCAGTTTTCCTTTCTAAAAAAAATTATTATAACTTTTTCATTTTAGCCTTGCTTTCTAGGACTGTCACGTTACATACATAGTTTAACAGCCAGCCAATTGTTTGCACAGTAATTATACTCAGCCCAAATTGTGTCCAAGTTGGACAATATCTTCAGTTAAAAGATCAACAAATCCCAAATCTCATGAGGAGTAGTTCCGCCTTCAAAGATAGATCTCTCTCTTCTGTATGTAGTTGAGCAGTCAGCTAACGCTTTTGGTAGAGTTTATTGTTAGATTTTGGCTCTAGGCCTACTATGCATAACTTACTTATAACCCCCACCCCCTTGCATTTCCTACTGTTTTGCCAGTACTAGCCTCAAACTCTGCTTTCTGTCATTTCCAACCTATACAGCTGTATTTTCCAACACCTCCAGGCAAGAAACCCATTAATCCATTGTTATTACCTGAAGCAGTAGCATCCTTTAGTGAGTAATCTCTTTTTAAAGTCTCTGTTTGCTTTTGTATTTAAAGTAGATCAATTGTAGTCAGCATTTAATTGTGTTTCACAACTCTATCTAATGTAACACTACCTGCTCTTTGTCAGAGTATTTCTTACATTTGCATTTACGTGGACTGGTATTTGTCCCAGTCAAGGATGACATTTTCTTGGTTTTTATCATGTCTAACAATTTTCAATTCAACGCAGCACCTTGTGGATATTACATTATCGAAGGTCTGGAACTTTTCATTTGTATGTTTGCTTTAAGTAGTGCTGGGCTCTGTTCTAGCAGGTGGTTGAGTTACTTGTGTAAAAGTTTTATTTTAAGGTTTGTATTAAAGTTTTGCTAGGAGTGGTCAAGAGTAGGCTTCACTTCAGGAATAGTTTATTCCTATTACCGAAGCATGACTCCTCTGGAGTTTCCACTACACATGTGAGTGAGAATACTCAAGTCTCTCTCCTATGACTGACCCAAATTTAAATGTCTCTGTCCTATGTGAAATCTGAGAATTATTTAGCTTATCAATCCACAGTCAATTTTTGCTCAATCTGCCAAATGTTCCCCTTCACATCCTAATGCTTAAGGCTTAGCTAAGGTTTAAGAGAATCCTCAGGAGGATTTTCTGATCTCTTCCTCTGCATAGTTCTCTCATTCTCAATACTCTTTCTCAGAGCTTCCAGACACCTTAGCTCTCTTTAAGATTGTATCTTCTCTTCAATTCAGTGAGACCACTGGGATCTGGTTGGGTTTACATGTTCACATCTGTGGCCTGGATATTACATCCAGAAATCAGAATGATATAGTCATATGAGGGTCATCTTATTTGTTGCCTTTCTTTCTAGAATCATAGCCCTGCAGTGACTGTTGTCTAGTGGTCTGAAAATAGCCATTTCCTTCATATTTTTCCCCAGGATTCTAAATGTTTATAGAAGTACGGTAACTACAACTATCATTATTCTATCATGTTTGGAAGTAGAATTCCCAGAAAATAGAACTTAAAACTACAATAAGAAAATAGTTTTACTCATCTGATAGGCAAGTGTTTAAATATGTTGATAAGAAACTGCAGTGGTACAAAGCTATACAATTTATTTTCCATTCTAATTTCATAGCCTCAGATTTGAAGTTATCCCAAATAGTTGGACTATATTCTACATTGTCTAACTATGTTTATAATTGTGAGTTTCTCATTGCCTCAGATTGTGTTAAAAAGAGATTTTGTTTTTATAAAGTAGGAAATATTGAACTTTTGCCCCTTGTCAAACTTATTAATGGGGGTTCTAATAACAGGAACCATTAACGTGGAACTTTGCCCATTTAGTTTCTGTTTTAAATGACCAAGGATAATTATTTTAAAAGACTAATTGAGATTCCATCATGTATAAAAAAGAGTTGGTAGAACACATTTTGTATTCCTGAGAATTTGCCAATAGAAATGTTTAGATGAGAATAAAATTCAACTAATTGAATTTGAAAAAACAAAAGAAAGGAAACTACAGTGGTAAAGAAGAAGGGAAAGACAGCATAAAGTAGTATTTGTAGATGAGTAAACTGGTATAATTTCCATGAAGAGTAATCTGGAAATAATTACAGAATTAAAAGTAAATGTATCATATGTGTCCCATAAATACATACAATTATTATGTATCAACTAAACAAAAAAGGAAAAAAGTATATATTATTTAATTCAACAAGTTCATTTCCAGAAATTTTATTCTAAAGATTTATTCATATATGAACATTGTACATATATGCATATATATATATTTTTTCTTCATACACATACATATACAAGGGTATTTAATTTGGCATTGTTCATAGGAACACAATAGTGGAAACAATTTAAATGTCCATCAGTAGGAAACTAGTTAAATAATGGTAGATTCATATAGTGAATTAGTATTCAGGAGTTAAAAATAATAAGGCGTATCTATCTGTAGACTCAAACATATATGGTTAAGTGATAAAAGCAATTTTACACACATTATGTAAAACATGCTACTATGGATAATCCATATACTTGTACTCAAGAAATAAGTGTTTAGAGTTTTAAAAAAACATAATTCCTGACTGTATACTTTTTTGAAGAGAGAAACTTGTTATAGTTTTTCTTATAAACCTCATCATTGTTTTAGAGTATTGTATCATATGACAACATTAAATATGTATGTATATATGTGGAAATTTTTTTTGCTGCTATGCTAAGGATAAATTAGAGAATGTAAGAGTAGTAGCCCAGCAGGTTCCCAACACATCATATTTATTTAAAAATTGTTGAAAAAATGTATCAAATATAGAGATAAGGATGTTGCCTTGAGGTTATTCCAATAACCCAATAATGGGACAAATGTGAGAAATATTTCAGAAATAAATCTTGGTGCTCCAGAAGGGTTCTTCCATTGAATGAGACGTCAGTCAAGAACAAGATGGTTTGTTGAAGAAGATGATTTTGTTTGAAATGTATTAATATGCAACTTTTGGTACTCAGGGGAAATTCAGGTAAAATGGGTAGAAAATTAGAAATCTGGATATGGAGCTCAGGAAAAAAAAAGGTGGGAATATAAATTCTCTCAATTTTATAGCTAACTAAATATATCAATATTTGAAGCCAATAAATAAATAAATAAATAAAAGTGGAATAATTCTCCCAGGTAGAATGTGTAGAATGAGTATCCTAATGGATGATTGGTCTCAGCTCTGAGACCAATAATATTTGAATATAGAGACACAAAACATGTAATAATTGAAAGGAACAATTATTATAAAGTTTGAAAAAGAACCAAGTGAATGAGGGCATGTCATAGAATTTGTGAGTATTTTCCATATCTGCTTTGTGTCTCCTTCTGGCTTGGAGTGTATGACTGGTTCTGACCAATGGACTGTAAGCAGAAGTGCAATGTGTTAATACTGACCTGAAGCATTCATTTCCCAGTGGGCAACTCACTACTTTGCTCTATTGTGTTAATCGTATAGAAAGCTAAATGTCTTTTTTAAAATTAAAAGAACCCGGGTCACTGGGATACTAATTGGAGAACAGTTGCCCCAGGGAATCACCTATACCCTCCATAGAATCTCATGAGCGATAAACAAGCTTTCATTGTGTAAAGTGCTTGAGATTTTGGGTTTGTTTGTTAATGATGCAGTCTTACTCATACTGACCGACACAAATATTGACCCTCCCCTTCTCCTACAATCCTCCCCTGATTGCAACAATTACAAGTCTTGAAATCCCTGAACCTACTCCAGCTCACTCAAGTAGTAGAGCAATTTATCCAAGAATATCAGTAATATCACGATATATTCAGCAGTGCTGGCAAGTCAGGCATGGAGCAAAGCACTTGGAATAGCATTCGAATCGCAACAGGGTGGTTGTGCTAGCAAAGACAACACTGCCACCATCACTGCTTAGCTTGGACATAGACTATCGCACTAATGATGTTTCTATGTGAGCTCTCTGCTCATGTTTTTAATCCATTTCTATGTTGTGTTGTTGATGTTCTGCTTATTGATTTATAATGACTTTATATTTTAAAGAAGTTAGCTCTGTAAGGAGCTATATACAATAAATATTCCCAAGGTTTTAATTTGTCTTTATATTTACTTTTTATTTTTGTTTTGCTTTTTATTTTGTCCAAAATATTTTTATTATTAATAATTTTAATTATATATTTTATTTTTTATTTCAGCATATTATGGCATTACAAATGTTTAGATTATATATATTGCCTTTGCCCCACCCGAGTCAGATGGGTGTGCACTGCATCCATTAATTGTGAATATACCCATCCCCCTCTTTCCGCTCCCATCTGCCCAACACCTGATGAATGTTATTACTATATGTGCACTTCAGTGTTGATCAGTTAATATAAATTTGATGGTGAGCACAAGTGGTGCTTGTTTTGTTCTTGTATTACATAGTTAAGAAGTACTAGAGTTCATATTCATACCCGATTCTGTCTGACACCTCCATCTGTGTTCTGAATCACGATGTTATATGACAGGGTCGAGGGAGATGATTAAGTTGCACCTGACAGGTCAGTCTTTCCCAGAGAAGGTCAAACATATACCCACTGTCTGTGCATATAACTGCATCATTGAGGCTTAACTCATAAAAGTAAAGGTACATATGGTCACTCCTCTTCCACTTGTTTAGAATGGACTTCA
The DNA here is from genome assembly GCA_008750895.1 of Mirza zaza. Classification (NCBI taxonomy): domain Eukaryota; kingdom Metazoa; phylum Chordata; class Mammalia; order Primates; family Cheirogaleidae; genus Mirza; species Mirza zaza. The sequence continues at coordinate 163,726 of VSMD01080487.1, forward strand.
AAACCAGAGAGTCAAGGTTCTCCCCTTTCCCCAGCCCCTCTTCTCTACAATGACTCACATCCATTTCAGCACTGAGGCCTGGGAGAAGGAACACATCCTACTTGTGTTGATGAAGGCAGAGTTGCTGGAGGAGATGATCTTTGAGTTGAGTTGGGACATATTACACTCTAAGATTTTTCATAAAGTTAGATTTCGTCACTTAAATGATAATATTTGTACTACCAGGAGTATGAGTCAGTAGGAAGCTTATGAAGGAGGTGGGAAGCTTTAAAATAAAAATGGCAAAATTTCTTGGATAGTCGATTTTGCTAGAAATACGTGAAAATTCATTTTTTCAAATTCATATCCACATCTTTGTGAGGCCTGAGTTCTGAAATTTTTGCAACAGCACTGCAGAAAAGGAAACAGGCCTACATATAGAATATAATATTCAGAGTTACTCCTCTTAAATGCAGCTCAAATTAATCCAAAATTGATAGACAAATTTTAATAATATACCACTGCCTAACAATAGATAGAGAACTAGATTTCTTTGGATTCTGCTTTTTGCCTATTCAACAGTTTAAAAAATAATTTCATAGTTTGAAAAATGATATACTTTTGAACAGAGAATAAAATTCACATAAATTTCAAGTTAAATTATGGTACTTCAAAGGCATTTCTCCACTTGGTGGGATTCAGGCTGTGCTTTCCTACAGCTTCAGAGTGTGGATTCAGTCTCCAAGCATTTAGAAAATCTTTGGTGTATAAATCTCTTATTCAGAAGTAGCTACGATTAATATTTCTGTACATTTTCCCTTTTGTCTGTTATCACTGTGTGTCTGTGCACATGCGTGTGTGTTTCTGTATTGGTAACATTATGTCTCTCACTTTAATTTTTAATATAACAGTGCACTTCATATTATCAAAATTTTTTCAAAGTATTATTTTATAGGTATGTAGCATTCCATCTTATTACCATATAATTTCTTCACTCACTCTTCTCATGTGGGCTAATGTTTTATTATTTAAAAATGAGGCCGTGAAAAATGGATTTGTATTGTGGTCAATTCTGTAGACAAAATCTGTTCAATATTAATTTATTACCCATACCTCAAAATCCAAGCTGTGGACAAGCGCATGAATCCAGGGTCCATGTGACCCCTATGTGCCAACAGCTTTGCTCTGTACTCTGAGATGAACTGCTTGGCAAGTACCTCTGGTGGTAGCTCTGACTTGCAGAATGATAAACTAGAGAAGCAGAGAAAATACAATATTAATAATAATACAGTAATAATACTATAAACATTTATAAGGCACATACCATGTCCCAGGCATTACCCTAAACCCTGTCTATGTTGACTGATATAATCACTAGAGCAACCCTGTGAGATACATTTGATTGTTGTCACCACTTACTAGGTAGGGAAACAGAAGTGTAAAGAGGTTAAGTCACTTGTCCAAGGTTGCTTAGCAAGTAAAATGGCTGAACCAGGGTTCAAACGCAAACAGTCTGGCTCCAGAGTTTTCATTCTAACACATCAAACTCTTTGATGAGACCCCAACATCGGATAGGTGCAAATAGCAGATAGAGAAGACATAAAGGAAAGGCAAATGCAGGTGGAACGATAGGTAGGATGAAAACTAGTAAGATACACTGGCACTGTGCTGGTCACTTTCTGTATCTTGTTTAAACTTCCAAATAACACTGAGTGGTAGAAATATTTATCCCAATTTATAGATGATAAAATTGAGGTTCAAAATATTGATTTATTTGCTTAAACGGGCAGACCTCCTATTGGATGGAGCCTGCCTTCTCTCCGGGAGAACCTCATAGGAGAATCCCCTCAAGAGTTATAAAAGAAGCCTCTAGGGTCTAGATTTGATTTTCATTTGGATGCATCTTTAAGTCACCCAGAGCGTTTTGCATGCACATCCACTGAGCATCTCCCAGGCTTGCACTGCTGACAAAGAGACATTTGTCAGGAAAAATGGCTCTCTGGCCACCCAGCCTTTCTGCTGAGGACCAAACATACTGAAGAATTGCTTACCACCTGATTTTATTGACTCTAACCCCAAATCATCTTTCTTTAAATAGGCTGTTTTCAAAGGGTGAGTGGAAAGAAGTGACATACTATTGCACAACAGCCAAGACAAATCATCAAAGAGGTTGGCAGGCTGGAAGAAAACCCTTCTCGAAGTTACAGATGTGGAATTAACCTTTACATCCATCCTGCAAAGTGGGAAGACACAGGCAAGTGAGATGTAACTGGGGAAATGAAAAAAAGATTATTACCTGATGTTCAGACAGAAAGCAGAAAATGCCAGAGGAATCTATTACGGTACTGGGTGGGCATCTTGAAATGTAAGAATAGCCATAGGCTTGCTTTCTGTAGCACCTTTCATCTTGGAGCTCTTTACAACACATAAATACACTGAGCTCTTTTCACTTAGTGCCACAAAGTTGCCACCTCTGAGACAAAATGTAACGGTCATTTAGCACCAGTGCCATTACCTCCAGCATCTACAATTTTCCCTTTTTAAAGCCTCTTCTTCAGGAAGCCACTTGTGTGCCTGACAATCAAGCAAATCTTTTACCATGGTACGTTGTTCTTGCCTGATGTGCCCTCTGCCTACTGCTCTGACGTCATCTCTTGCCCTCTGCCCCGTTTTTGATCTCTATCCTTCCACCATCATGATCTCACATTTTCCACTTCCCCAAAGCCTTTTCCACATCAGGATCTTGAACATTCTACTTCTTCTGTCTGGATCCTTTCTCCTTTCCACTCTTCCCAAGTCTGGCCGTCTCTCACCCTTCAAATCTCAAAATATCACCAATCTCCCTGAAGACCTTTCCTGTCTACACCATGCAAAGCAGAACCCTGTCCCCTGTCAACCCCAGTTACTTTCTATCACCTCATTTGCTTGGTGTCTTCATACAACTCATGGTTACCTAAATGTGCCCTATGTGTTGACTTGTTTATCTCCTATCTCCTGCACTAGACCAGAAACTCTGTAAGAGCAGGGGCCTTATCTCTCTTGCTTCCCTTCCCCTTATGTTCTAACATCTAGCAGAGTGCTCAGTAGACACTTAATTTAACAATAGATTTTGGGATGAATGAATCCATGAACAATAATAGTAAGTAGTTCTGTAGTTCAGCCTTCCTTTTTTATGCTATAGCTTCAGCCTATTTTCCCTGTTTTAGTTCCCAATAGAAGTGGAAAATATTCATTGTATGAGTGTGGGCAAGAGGAGAAGCTTGCTAGAACTGGAATGAAAAGAACAGCTACTGTCTTATCTCTGTTATCTAATTAATGAATATTTTGAAGAAATCCAAACTCTCAGACTCTCAGAATGTCAAATTCTTTTTTTTTTTTTCTCTTTTTAATAAGAAAGTTAATGGTGCTTCTGGGTAAAGGTAACATGCTCAAGTTGAATCACTGATCTACATTTCCCCAATACTCATGAATTTAATAAAAATATTTAAAAAACCACAAAAAATTGCTAGCAGCAACCGTATAATGAAAGGGGTGCAACTAAATGTTCTAAACCTGAAAATGAGAGTAAGGAAAAGAAACAGAATATTCTATCAAAGAGTAGCAGAGCCTCTAACCCTGTCTGCAATCCCGGAATTGTGCTGGGCATGGTGGGCAGGGAATGAGGCATTAAAATGCTTATCACTACCCCCCAGTTTGAGACGTGGCCTGAGGTGCTGCCCACTGGAAATCAGAATAACCTTCAATCTTGGCTACTTAACAGAAAATGATTTTTGCTGAGACGGGTGGAACCATCAAGTTCTGCCTATATTTTTAAGCTCTTAGACCTAATTAGACATAAAATTCAAAGTGTGAATTAATTTTTCTCAAGTCATTGAAATACACCTTTAACTAAGGGGAGAAAACCTAGATCTTAGGCATTTATCATGACAGGGGTGGGGATGGGAAATGGGAAAGAGACAAAACCTTGGTGAACCAACCATTTATGCAACTAGGTTTTCCCCTAGTCTTATCTCACATCTCCCATTCTGCACATGGAAAAGTATATGTAAACAATGCTTAGACTCAAGCTCTCACTCATCAGAAAGACAAACAGTTTTCAGATTAAAAAAAAAAAGACAAAACAAATTCACCCACACATATATATTTTTACTTCAATAAAAGGTGTGGAAAGAATGCCTATGGTTAGTATGAATACGAGGCTAATAATAAAAGCATTGCAACAGTGAAAATCTACTAATGTAATTAAAAGGCAAGAAATAGAGAATGTAGCTCACAAAAGACACATAAAGAAATCTTTTGGAAAGAAAACATAGCTCACAAAATTGCATGAGGGGTACTTCAAGCTATAGGAAAGAAAACACTAATTAGAAGAAGATTTTGATAATATTAGACACAAAATTGAGATAATCAAACAATAGAATGGGATGAAAGGGGTATTGCAGATTTTAGAAAATACATACAGAACCAAAAATTTGTTATAAAATTAATTAATTTCATAAAAATCAGACTAAAATAGGCTCAGTTACAAGTAAAATAACTGCATAGAAAAATATAATAGCTTTGGTGCTGGAACTGAGTTCCATGAAATAAAAGAAAAAAGAAAAAAAGGAAGAAAGAAAAATGGCTTTGGGTAACCTTATGAATGAAGAGGAAAATACATAAGAGATTAAAAAGTTAAAAAGAAGATCATAAGTATGTTTTTTTTTTTTTCTTATTTTGTCATCATGTAGGGAGAGCCTCTTTTAGCACGGACCAAAATAGAATGAAGGGGGTCTAAGAGATAAAGGTAGAGTCCAGACAATATTGCTTAATCACTTGGTTCAACTGTGCCTGGAGCTAGAAATTCCCCCTTTGGACTTTCTAGTTACCTGAGCAATACGTTTCTCATTCCTTTGCATAAGACAGTTTTAGTTAGATTTTTTTTTCACTTGCACCTAAAAGCATCCTTCTTGATAAAATACTTAGAGCTGAATGATCTAAAATAACATTTTAAGCTTTCAGTGTCTTATTTCCTCACCTGAAACGCGAAGATGGTAATTATATCTACCCCATAAAGTTGTTGTGTGGGATATATTTATATCTATATTTGTAACTCTATTTCTACCTATGTATCTATCTATACATCTCACAAGTATGGTGCCTAGTGCAATGTCTGGCACGTAGGGAGTGGTGTTCATGGAAGCTATTATTATTGAGTTCTGAATTAATTCCAATATGCTATCTTACCTAAAGTGGAAATGTAAACCACTTTCACATTATTTGGCCTTGAAAGATTTCACTTCCTAGCTCTTATATGACACTTAATATATGGCAGGCGTTTTTTTCTAAGCACTTCATATTAATTCGTTTAACCCTTTCAAAACCTATGGGTTGGCATGTTATTATTTCCATTTCTTCTCATTTTGCAGAGGCACATAGAGGTTAAGCCATTTTCCCAAGGTCACACGGCTGGTTAGTCATGGAGACAGGATGGCCCAAGAAGCCATGCTCTTTGACAGAACTTACGGCGTTGCAAGAACAGAGCTGTAAGTACTTGACGCGGTATCAAATAATCATTAAAGGTTTCTGAGCCAAGAAATGACACTATAGGAATGAGGTATAAATTACAGGTCATGTAATTCAAAAATTTCAAAGCAGGAAGCTGTCGGAGCAGTGTCTGTCATGTATGTCTGTGAATGAATCTCTATTCTGTCCACCCTCTCAAAGGGAATTAAGTGAAGGCACTCTGTGGGTTCAAGTTTCAGCACCTTGGAGAGCACTTTACGTGAGAGCCAAGTTCTGTCTTGTGGCTTCCAAGCAATTCTGCCTCTGACATCTAAAATAATCCTTTGACAAAGATAATTAAAATGTACATAGAGCAAATATGTCTTTATGGAGAACATTTCTGAGGTTCATGAAATGTGACTCTTTTCTCTTGTGATATATAGTCAATCATCTTAACAGTATAATGCATTACCATTGTGCATCTCAAATGAAGAAGGAACAATAAAAAAGCTGAAGGAAGGGTTGTCATTGGTTTGAATGAAGGCAGCTGCCTCCCTGAGCTGTGGGAGTGAATAAGGTGCTGAAACAAACTTGATAGCAAAAGGTGGGGGTGGAAAGGCAGGGTACGGATGCTGAGGAGCTATGTAAGCAAGGAAACATGAGCAAGGAAGAAGCGAAAGATTCAAAGGAACAGGAAGGGAAAGAACAGCTTCCATTAACTAAGAGCCTGCTATATCTGGACAACATTAAAAGTTTGAAATGAATTTTTCCTAAGCCTTGAAACCATGATGACAGAGATATTTTTTTTCTTATTTTATATATGTAGGAATAGCAAGCAAAAAAATGGATGATGTGTGGACATAAGGAATATGTATAGCAAGGTGGGGTGGGGGAGAAGTGGAAGAGAAAAAAGAATCAAAGTTTCAGCTATTAAAATGGAGAGTTAAGAGAAAAATAGGGAAAGGAAAGGAAATAGTATTCTTACAGTGATATTAAAAAACGGGGAAGTGAGAGAGAGAGAGAGAGAGATGAAAAAATCAACATAATTCTAAATCTAAAGACAGCGACCTAAAGACAGGACAAGTTGAGCACTTTTTTCCAAAAAAGGTTCTATGAGAAGAGAAAAATTATTCTAATTTTTGTCTGTGCAGAGGATACAGAAGGAGAAAGAGACACCATGCTAGTGAAAAGGGAGTCAAAGATTTCTTGTACCTTGCTTTTCTCACTTAACAAAAAATTGTAAACATAACTCTAGAATAACATCTGTAAATCTAATTCAGTCTCTTTTTTAACATTAACAGCTGCATAATATTTCATGGAATGAATATGATTTGTTCAACTCTTCATTTATTGGTAGATGTTCAGGGTGTTTCTGACTTTTTTGGGGGGGATCATTTTAAACATGCTGCAATAACGTCTCTGTATACATATTTTTATTTGCTTATATATACATTTGTTTTCATGGAATAGGATTACCTGAAGTGAGATTTCTGGGTTTGAGAATATATATGATTTTTTTCAAAAGTGTAAGAGATATTGTCAGCCAACTTTCCAAGAAGGCTATAGCATTTCTTAGTTCTACCATAAATAGATGAAAATATCCCTTTACTTAGTATCTTTGCCAAATTTGTTTTAACACTTTTAATTTTTTCAAGTTTGTTGAATGAGAAGTGATGTCTTAATTTTTTTCCCTAATACTGTTAATAATAAAGTTTGAGCAGCCTGTCACCTATTTGTGGGTCATTGATTTCTGCTTCTGTGAATGGCTAACCTGTGGCAGTCTTCCAGCTGGTCATCAAATCCCATTTCCTCATGAGCTCATTAACTTCCTAGCCTTCTTTGCAGTTTGGTGAGATCATGTGACTGATTTCTGGCCAATGGAATACAAACAGAAGTAATGTGCTTTGTTATTCCCAGGCCTGTCCCTCAAATCCTTCTATTTTTGATACCTCATTCTCATCCCCCAAGTGCCAACCTAACGCAGAGGACACTGATGTCCTCAAGAAGGACAGAACTGCAATATAGAAGGAGCTTGGGTCTGTAAACTGCTATGTTAATGACCACCTACTGCACAGAAGACCCATTCTAGTCTTCAAGGAAGTGAATCTTGCTAACAGGTTAAGCTATGGAGATTTGGATGCTATAGAGCAATTACCAGTATCTCTACAAATATCTATTGATAACATTTGTCCAATTTTTATTTTTGAGATGCTTGGTTTTTTCCTTAATATTTCTGGATCATCTGCTTATAAATATTAACAACATTAACCTTGTATTTGCGATGTCTCAGATTTTCTATTTTCCCAATCTATTATTTGTCTTCTGATTTTATACTAATATAATTTTCCTTCATTTATTTTTCTCAATAGTCACATCAGTGGTTTCTGAATGCTTTCTGTTATGTAAGAACTTTTCCTTCAACCCAAGATCTTATAATTATTTTCCTTAAGTGTGTATTCATGTTTTATTGCATACTATTTTCATTTTAAAATCTTTTATCCAGATTGAGTTTATTTCTACATGTTGATTGCAGCTTGGATTTAGCTTTGTATCTTCTGTTACCTATCTATTTTTATGCCAATACTGTTTTGACTAGAGCACTTTCAGAGTATGTTTTTATGTAGGTGGTAAGACAATTATTACCTCCCCACCATTCTTCTTTTTAAAAAAATTTATTGAAATTATCCCACATGTGTTCTTCAATGATCCTTATTTTTTTCCCATTTCCCTAAAAACTAATCAGAACAAAAAAGAAAAAATTAAAAATATTAAACATAGGAATTCTGATGGAAATTTTGGTAAATAGTTTTATTAATCTGGAAAGAGTGGATATTTTATGATACAAAGTCATCCCATTCAGGAGCATGCTATGTCTCTCCATTAATTCAGATCATGTTTTATGCTCTTTAATAAAATTTTATAGTTTTATTCAGATAACTACCATGCTTGCTAAATTTATTCATAGATATTTTATAGTTTTTATGACTATTGTGAGTGGGTCTCCTCTCCTCCCACTTTCATGTCTAACTGGATATTTTTGGTATTGAATAATGTTTGATTTGTTGCTTCTATAACGTACATTACACTAGGAAGCCCTCCCCATAATCACTGCCATAGAAAATGTAAAGGAATGCATGCTTTCAACGTTTCCTTTATTCTGACAAAATCTGGGGCTTCACAAACTATGCGTCCTAGCTGGGATGTTGTGAGACCTAGGGACTGCAAGTGTCTGAGGAATGGGTGAGTGACCAGGCATGGGCAGAAGTTAAGCTCAACCAACATATCTGTAGCAGCTGAGTCTGTTCCTCTTGAAAGACCACAGTAAATTTCTAGTGCTTTGGGTAGGAGTCAACACTGGATCTTTATAATTCAGTGGTTGGAGCAAGTTTCAAACGATAAGCCAAGGATAGGCTGGACCTTCCTGATGAGGACGTGGAAAAAGAGACTAAGAATACTCATTCAGAAGACGAGTAAAAGGCCAGGGACCAAGGCAAGTAAATGGAGAGGTGAAAATGCTCAACAGAATAAATGAGAAAAACAAAAATTGAAGGCCAGTGGAGGACCCAGAGCAACAGACTGTTTCAAAGTGCTGTAATAAACGTTCAGGGAACAAGATCAATTGTATTTCTATATACTGTATTAAACCATTGGAATTTTTTTTTAAAAAGAGATATTTAGGAATAATTTTGATAAAAATATGCAATAACTGTATACTGAAAATGATATAAAAATGACAATATAAATTAAAGAAGACCTAAAATATTAGAAAGACATACTGTGTTCATGGATCAGAAAACTCAATATTGTTAAGAAGTTGCCTATTCCCCGCAAATGCTAATTATAATCCCAGTAGCTTTGTATTTTTTTTTTTGTTTGTTTTGTTTTTTGTTTTCTTTTTTGAGACAGAGTCTCACTTTATTGCCCAGGCTAGAGTGAGTGCCGTGGCGTCAGCCTAGCTCACAGCAACCTCAAACTCCTGGGCTCAAGCAATCCTGCTGCCTCAGCCTCCCAAGTAGCTGGGACTACAGGCATGTGCCACCATGCCCGGCTAATTTTTTCTATATATATTAGTTGGCCAATTAATTTCTTTCTACTTATAGTAGAGATGGGGTCTCGCTCTTGCTCAGGCTGGTCTCGAACTTCTGAGCTCAAATGATCCGCCCACCTCGGCCTCCCAGAGAGCTAGGATTACAGGCGTGAGCCACCGTGCCCGGCCAGCTTTGTATTTTTGTGGTAATTGATAAGCTGATTCTAAAATTTATGTGGAAATGAAAAGGGCTTAACAACTTTGATGAACAGAGTTCCTAATATAAAGACAGATATATTTTAATAGTTCAATAGAATAGAGAGTCTAGAAATAGACCCACACATGCATGGTCAACAGATTTTTCACAAAGGTGCTAAGGCAATTCAATTGGGTAAAAAATAATCTTTTCGATAATACTTGATTAGCAAACAAAGGAAGGAAGGAAGGAAGGAAGGAAGGAAGGAAGGAAGGAAGGAAGGAAGGAAGGAAGGAAGGAAGGAAGGAAAAAGAAAGGATCTCAACACTTATACACATAATATACAACACTTAACTCAAAATGGGTTATGGGTCTAAATGTAAGAGCTAAAATCTAAAACTTTTTGAAGAAATCACAGGAGTAAATCTTGGTGATCTTAAGTTTGGCAAAGATTTGTTAAATGAACCCAGAAACTATAAAATAAATAGTATCAATAAATTGGATTTTATTAAAATTAAAAATTTTTGTTTTTCAAAAGACAGATATCAAAAAACAAATGACAAATTGGGAAGGATATTTGCAAAGCATGTATTTGGCAAAAGACTTGCACCTAGAACATATAAAGCACTTGTATAATTCAATACTAAGAAAATAAACAACCCAGTGAAATAATGGGCAAGAGTTTTGGCAGATACTTCAACAAAAAAGATGTGTGGGTAGCAAATAAATACATGAAAATATGCTCATTGTTAGTCATTATGGAAATTAAAATTAAAACTATTATGAGATGCAACCATTGGAATGGCTAAAACTAAAGACCAGCCATACCAAGTGATGTGGAGCAGGTAGAACTCTCAGGCACTGATGGGGAGAATATAAAGTCATATGAGGTACAGCCACTTTGCAAAGTAGTTTGGCAATTTCTTTAAAAGTTAAAGATCCAGTTCTCATACGGCCCCTTCATTCCTTCTCCAGGTATTTCCCCAAGATAAATAAATTCAAATGCCACAAAAAGATGTGTACATGAATGTTCATTGCAGGTTTACTCACAACAGACCTAATGGGAAACTATCCGAATGCCCATAAAGAGGTGAATGGAAACAGAAACAGGGTTGTAGCTATGCAGTGGACTATTATATACAGCAATGAAAAGGCATGAACCAGTGAGACACAGAACTATGTGAATATCACTTAAAATAATTATCCAGAGTTAAAGAAGCCAGACCCAAAAATAGAGTACATGCTATGTGATTCTATTTATGATACGTAAAATTATAGAAAGTGCAAACCATTGTATAGTGGTGGAATATGCTGGTTAGGAATGGGATGGATCCCAAAATGGCTTGAGAAAACTGCAGAGGGTGATGGTTGTGCTCGTTACCTTGATCGTGGTGATAGTTTTACTGGTATATACATATATCAAAACTCATAAAATTATACACTTTGAATAGCATGGCTATAATGTCAATTATAGCTTAATAAATCTGTAAAAAGAATACAGAGATACAAACAATGCCACTCTCTCCATCTCTTGCCTATGATTTCCTCTCCAATAGACTCTTCCTATGAAATGGAAGGGTTGGCCCAGCAGTTTCAAGTTTCCATTCTGTATGTTTAACAATGATAGCAGAGAATGTCTCTTTCTCAGGGGCTCCAACATGACATGCTTAAACATGTTCATAGCAACTTTACTCATAATAATCCCAAACCAGAAACAACCTAAATGTCCATCAACAAGAAAAAGGGTAACCCCTCATGACATTGGACAACTTGGATACATGTCCATCACTGAAACATGTTCTGTGACTCAAGGTAAGTCAACTTGGTCAAGGCTTGTCATGGGACAATAGTGTCATGGGCACAGTCCTGGAACCAGGAAGTAGGATCAAACTGATATAATGATAAGAAGTAAAGTTTGGGGATTTCACAAATGAGAACTGGAATATTGTTATGAGAAATAGTGGGGGAATGGGTTCAAGGCATCCACAGTCAAGAAGTATCTGCTAATGTTTCTAAGGATGGATTCTGGGTGGATTTGGAGATAATATATTCCCAAGTCCTTCCTGCTCTTAGAAGGACTGGCTTAGACACTAGAGATGGCTTTAGCCTGCAAGGGTGGCTTTTGTGAGAAACTACTACTCTTAGCTATGAGGAAACCCACAGCTGAGTAATTTGGGTTAAAGCTGCAAGCTTCAAAATGATTTTAATTCCTTTGATTTTAAAGGTCCTAAAACAACTGAAGCTGATGAGAAAGATGAACGTATCTGGGCTCCACAATAAAGATTCTGTAAATATGATATCTTCCTTGGGTTGTAATAACCCCAAAATGAGCAAATTAGAACATCAAATATTAACAATAATACAGAGACTATTATGTAGGGGCAGCACTTGGGGATCTGGAGGGCCATATGTGGCCTCGAGACCAGATTCCCCATCGCTGATCAGTGGAATGTCCAACAGCACACAGCTAAGACGTGGTAGAGACGAGATTCAAATCTGACTATAGAGTATGATCTTAACTGAATTTGTCAGGGGTGCCCCACCTCTGGGATGCCTCCAAGGTGAAAGAGGTTTTATGAAATGAATGCTGAGATCCCGGAGCCTGTGTACCCACGAAGCACACAGAGAGGTGGCCCAAGAATGAGAATTTTACTTATCGCTAACATAGTAACCTCTTATCCATGGAAGTGGTCTGCACCTGGGCACATGGGTTAGGTCAGAACCTTCAGTCTGGAAGAAAATCTGGGTTCTTCAAGACCTCTAAGGAACTCTTTTGTCCTTTGGCATGGCTTCAAAGCTCCTCATCCTTCAAGAGTTGTGCTTTTCCAGAGTGAGCTGGAGGGAGACCATGCCTAGAAGACCAGCCCCTTGAGTACAGAAATCTTCCTGGTCTTATTGATTGATATATTTCCTGAGTGCAGCCTTCAATAACTATTTGGTGACTGAATACATTTATCCATCCCTCCATTTTTCATTTCATCAACTTTGCCATGCCCTCTGGTCCCTGTCTTCCTTGTTGAACTTTTTCATAAAGTCAGACCTGGCACGCACTATTGCTCGTGGGCATATTCAATTTACCAGAGAGTATCCCTAAGACTCCAGATATTTTCTAGAATGGGTGGCCTTTCTCCCAGGGACTGAAGAGAGTGTAGCATCATGGCCCACTGCACAGGCCAGTTGGACTGGGATGCCCCAGCCTTCCCTCATTTGGCCGTATGCCTGCTCCTTCTGTAAGCTCACGGAGCCAATGTTTGACAGGATTGAGATTTGATTTGACACCCCACTGGGGCACCACTCAGGAGCTCCACTGCACCAAGCAATGGAGTAGCACTTATTGGTTTCAGAGGGGATGGAAAACAATTTAAGCAACCTCTGTTCTGTTCGGTCCAGACACACATCATTGCTCTATTGACTTAGGAGCAGCTGTTGACACTAAGCAGAGAGAGGAGCTCTGTATGAAATCCCTCCTTCATCTGTCTCCCACACATCAAGGAAAAACTGCATGCACGGATCTGGCAAAATCCTTTCTTTGAACCATCCTTCTTATTCAAGTCCTGGCTACTTTTTTCAGGGAAGGCAAAGTGAGGCTGGCAGATAGCAGAAGTCCTTGAGTCTTAGGGGAATGAAAGGCAGGAAGAATGTAAAAGGGTTTTTTTCCTTTAAGGATATAGCTTAGGCTACAGGGAAAATTAAGAAAAAAAAACTAGGAAAAAAAGAAGGAAGCCAAGAGGTGACCCAGGAATTTTAACTGAGCTGGAGTGGGTGAATGCTTTTATTGTAAGCAGGAAAAGGAGCTGGTCCCAATTTACTTGTCCAAAGGGAAAAGAGACATTTAAAAAAGCAAAAAAAAAAAAAAAAAAATGTAAAAATTTAAAAAGCAGTTCGATGCAGGCCAGAATAAATATCCAGGGAGGGAAGTCTGAACTACCAAGATTTCTGGATAGCAGAGATTTTCAGAATCAAGTAGAAATGTGGATTCTGGGTTGAAGAAACTGAGGTGCCAACAGAATACCCCAAATCTTGAATCAGCTCAGGTTGGGATGTGGTGTTGGCAGGAAATGGAGAGATGTAAGGACAACCATCAGAAGTCCCCGGATTATAGAGTTAGGTCTCTAGGGCTAGATTTTTAGGTGTATTATGAATCTGAACCAGTCTCTGCCTTCAGGGAGTTCATAGTCTAGTGGGATGTATAGAGAACATGTTTATTTTTTCTTTTTTCTTTCTTTTAGTTTCTTTCTGGAACTTGTAGAGTTGACAGTATATGAACATGTTGATAGAGTGAGCTGCGGAATGTGCAGGGAGCATGGGGGTGGGGCAGTGAGGGCCGGTTGAGCTTCCTTGGGGATGTGATGGGAGTCATCATAACAAAAGTGCATGTGTGTGTGTAGGGGGAGTGTGTGCATATGTGGTGTTTGTGAGCATTCCAGGGAAAGGTGACAACCGGGGAAATGGCATGGAAGCAATACACATTAAGCTTCAGGTAAGAAACCATGGCATCCAGTGGAGGTAGAATTTAGAGCATTGGTTTCCAAATCTGGCAGCAAAGAATTACTAGGAATGCTTTTAAAAATGTTTGCTCAAATGCCACCTCTAGAGATGTTGATTTAATTGGTTTGGGGTAGGACTTTAGAATCTGATATTTTGTAATTCCTACCAGGTGACTGTAATGAGTAGTCTGAGTTAAGAACTACTGGTTGGTTCACAGATATAGAAAAATAATTTTACGCTTCGTTTGGAACCAAAGAAGACCCTGCATATCAAAAGCAATTATAGGCAACAAAAACAAAATGGGAGGTATTAATATGCCAGATATCAAACTATACTACAAAGCTGTAGTAATTAAATCAATCTGGTATTGGCACAAAACAGGAATATTGACCTGTGGAACAGATCTGAGAATCCTGATATAAAACCATCCTCATATAGCCATCTAATCTTTGACAAAGCAGACAAAAACATACACTGGGGAAAAGAATCCCTTTTCAATAAATGGTGCTGGGAAAACTGGATAGCCATTTTGTAGAAGGCTAAAGCAGGACCCATACCTTTCACCTCTCACAAAAATCAACTCACGCTGGATAACAGACTTAAACCTAAGGAATGAAACTATTAGAATTCTAGAGGAAAATGTTGGAATTGTTTTTGTTTGTTTGTTTGTTTTGAACACTCAGCATAGATCCTTATTAATTTTTTTAAATGTTCCAAACTGTCCTCATTTTTTTAGTGACAGTTTTTGATTTCCTCTTGGGAAATTACCTTTCTCATCTGTGAACAATCCTAGCTAGGTGGCCACATGTGGCCATGCAGGCTGTACACTGCACAAGTATGCCTGGACAAGGCTGGGCTGGGGGCTGAAATACAGCCCTGGTTTTCTTCATCCACCCTAGAGAAGACCTGTGCCTGTTTCAAGGAAGGGCATTTTCTCCCAACTTGCACCAAGGTACTAGCCCCCTCCCCAGCCCCTAGTTGTTAATAAAGATGCCTTTCTCTATGTTAGCCAGGAACGAAATGATCAATCGGATACCAACAGAAATCTCTCTCTCCTTGAACTTTGTGTATTAAGGTTGGAAAGGTCCCAAGAGTTAATTCACTCCAGTGTCCTGAAGCAACTATATTGGCTTCTACTACAAGGACCTCACCAAACTCTTTGGTTCCTGCCCTTTTCAAACCATTTTTCCCTGCCTCCCCATTGATCAGTGCTTTGGAGAAAAATAGTGTGGTTTACAGGGATAGCCTGCTATAGAACGAGAGGTGCTGGGCCGGACAGGAAGGCCACAGCAAGCCTTTTGGTGGGGCTGATAAGGAGCCGCGCAGGGTTCTAGAGGAAGGAGTTCAAGGTAGGGGAATAGTAGAAACAAAGGCCCCAGGGTTGAAATGAAAGTAATAAATTTGAAGAATGGCAATAAGATGCGTGAGACTAGAGCAGAGAGAAAGAGAACAGTGTCAGGAAACCACAGACAGCATATCCCTGTAGTTGAGTGGATGAAATCGCAGGCACTGGAGTCAGCCTATCTGTTTTGAACTCACTACCTTCCAGCTGTGTGCCATTGGTCAAGCTACTTGACCTCTCTGTGCTTCAGTGTTCTCCTCTGTTAAACAGGGCTAATGATGGAACCTACCCACAATGTTGTTTGACATGTTAATGTATATCAAGGTCAAGTGTTAAGAAAAATGCTTACTCTGTAAGTACTTAATACATGTTAGTTCTTGTTGATAATTACAAGGAAGATTTGATTTTTATTCTTAGTGAAATGAGAACTCCTCAGTGGGTTTGAAGCAGGAGAGAGACAAGGTTAGTTCAAGGTTAGAACAATTGCTCTTGTTATTATATTGAAAACAGACTGAATTTTAGCAAGTAGAAAAGCTGAGATCCAGGTAACTGACAAGGTGGTGGCTTAGAGCTGGGAGACTGGTCTCCTTCTCTGCTTCTGTTACTCACAGCCACTTCCTGATGCTCCCAAACAAAGATCTCCAACTGCCACAAGAACACAAGGCCGAAGGTGGCGGGAGGTGAGGTGGGAGAGTTGGCAGATGGCCTGTTGATGGCCAGATCATGGAGGACCACTCTAAGGAGGCTGATCTTCCTCAGGAAGGCAGCGAGGAGCCTTTGGAGAGTTTTGAGCAGAGAATAAGATCTCAAGGTCCCACGGGTGCTGTGCAGAAGATAAATAGCAGAAGAGAGATTGAGGGATCAGAGATCCAGAAATGAGTGTCACTGGATAGGTGGCTGGAGGGAGAATATGCCAGTGGTGACAGTTAAGTCTTGGGAATAACAACTGAAACTATTGTTTTGCCCCTCTTAGAGGCAGAAGGGGACTTCTAAGAAGAACTTCAGGTTCCAGGGTTGCAAGGGGCTTAGTTGGCCAGAACCTGGAGAAATACCATCACAGATTACTTGGTTTTAGGCCAGTGCTAAAAGAATTCTACAAGGCAGGACTTCATTAAAGCCACTGGAAATAATTTCAGACTCCAGCCTCCAGGCCAGAGGTTGTGACATGTGGCAGCATGCGGGCCCAAAATGACATAGACATGCTTTGTTTAACCCTCTCACTACTTAAAAATATGAATTTGTGGAGATTTCATGGAAATCTATGAGAGATTTCCATGGAAATCTATGGAAATCTATGGAGAAATCTATGGAGATTTCACATTAACAATTGAATTCCCCATACGAAAAAAAAACCAATCTGGCTGACCACAGACTACTGGAGGTGATGAATCGGAGGCAGGAAGTGAGGGTGCCTGGTCCCCAGGTGCCATTTGGCCCATCTACAGATTTCCCTTACTGCTCAGTCCCCACAGGCATTTGGGTTTGTGACCCCTGCCAAGGCGAGCTCTGCCCGTGTCCCATGCTAAAGAGGAAAGTGAAGCTGTGCTGAAGCCCAGTGCTTACTGTAAATGAAAGCACCTGGGTGAGTTACCCGCTCGTTCATCCCCCAAATGTGCCCAGCCCCGACCAGTGCCCCATGCTTTGCTCCCAAGAGCATCCTGGCAATGGTTTCCAGGGCCGGCTTTCCCTGGCAGCCTCCTCCCTCCCTTTCCCTACACCCACCCGGCTTCCAGGCCCTCAGAATAATTGGGTCTGAGCAAGCATTCCCTCTATAAATATTAATTTGGATATGCTTGGGATCCTCTGCTTCTTTGAGATGAATTGTTAACTACCTTTCTAATCCGGAGCTTCTTGACAGGCAAAGCAAGATCTCTTCTGGCTGCTCCTTCCTTCCTTTATTGGCATTGCAGGGGGGTGGGGGGTGGCCGGAATTCACTGGAAGTTGCAAGGGTTTGTTTTACAAAGTGAGCTGTGTATGGTCAGGCTCCCTGAAGCTGCAAACACCCTATGTTCTTCTGAACGATCTCCGTAGATAGAACCATGCTAGGCAAAAAAAATCACTGTCAGTTAGGAGGATGGGCTTCAGCAACTGACAGATCATAATTAGGATCTCAGCTCTGCCACTAAGTAACAGAGTGAACTTTGGGCAAGGTACTTAGCCTCTCTGAGCCTCAGTTTTCTCATCTGTGAAATGTGGGTGATAAGATGTGCCTAACATGGCTATAATAGAAGTCAAATTAGGTAATGCATAATTATTTCTCAAAAAAAGAGAGAAAATATTGTTAATGAAGGAGGGAGGATTTTAGAATAACTATGGGGAAGTCAATGCATTTAGACAGTTCTGGCCACCTGTACACCTTTAGGGCTGCAGTTGAAGGATTTTTCCTGGATCCTAGTTAGAGTGTGGATGGAGGCTGTCCGCACTATTGATGCCATCTAAGTCACAATTGTATCTGGAGGGAGCCAGTCCACCCACTTATCCATTCATAAATATATTGGAGAAAGGAGAAACACACCGAGCACCTACTATGTGTCTTACGTGGTGACAGCCACTGAGAATGCAGCAAGAAACAGGTGCAATGCATGAAGCCAGCAATAGGAAGGCATTCGTTGTGGAGAGCCAGTGGGGTCTAATGATTGACAGTGCAGATTTTGACAAGAGAGCCTAGTGATCCATCACTATGGACCTGTGTGACCTTGGTCCAATGACCTCAGCTTGCTATAGTTCACTGTGTTTATCTACATCATGGGAACAATGATATGTCCCCAGTGGAGTCAGGAATCATAGTTTCTGCTTACTTTCTGAGGTTCAAATTAAATGAGATAATAAACGTGAACCTGCTTTGTATGCTGCAAAACACAAATGAACGTGTAGTGTTCCTTCTCTGAAAGGAAGTTCACCGGGTCCAGCTTTCTCAGGATTTACACCAAGCTCACATCATGGTCAAGGGCAGCCCCTCCCAGGTCTGACCTGCCAGCCAGTACTCCCTTGTCCAGCCCACTCCCTGTCCCGACTGCCAATCAGCTTCAATTCCTGGGGGAGTGTGGAGGCAGGGAAGGTGGTTGAGATGACCGAGCTCACTTTGTAAACAATCCACATCTTTGTGTCTTCCAGAAAGGCAGAGAACTGGAACCCAGGTGTCCCCCAGCAACCCAAAAGGACCGTTCCTTCTACATAAGGCAGATTTCTCCCTCTCAGTGGCATTCCAGGCCATGCCGCAGCACTGCCTTCCTGAATAAAACCTCAAAGCCACTTCTGGCCTTAGACTGTGAACTCTTCTAGAGAACTTCTAGACTAGCATGCTTCTGGCAGTGTAGGCAGTGTCGTAGAGGTGTTTTTGTGCACAGGCTCTGATGCCAGGCTGCTGGACTCAATACCTGCTCTGCCACGTCCTTGGCTGTGTGACGTTCGGTGTGTTACTTAACCTTTCTGGAACTTAGTTTCTTAGCACAACAGAGATACTGATGGTACCTAAGTAGAAAGTTTGGTGTAAGATCTAGCAAGCTAAAGTAGGTAGCAAAGCACCTGACACACAGCAAGCACTTAATTAATCCTCAGTATTGTTTCTTGGGCATCCTTATCCCTGGTGCCCCACGGTGCCAACAGCTGAGAATGGGCCAGGGCTACGCTTGAGATTCAAGGAAATGATATACAGTGACTGGTGGTAGAAATGCCTCAGACAATGGATTTTGTTATCATCATTAATACTATTTATCACTGCTATTCTTATTTACAATGAAGATAAAGCTGGTGCCAAATTTGTAGGGGGGTGTCGCCTCTGTTCTCACCCACAGGCCTCTGAGCACTGGCGAGCCTATGCCCCAGACAGCTCAGGGAGGCACAGCTGGCCTGGCCCAGAGGGTCACCATCAGTTTCATTTTTCCATTATTCCAGGAGCAATTGCCATGAAGAGCTGAAAATTACCAGGACTCCTGTCCCCTCCTTGACCTGGGCTCAGATGGATGTTCATTGCAAAGGTAACCCACATGAGCAGAGCAAGCTCACACCACCGCAGGATGTCACCTCCCCCCGGGGCTGTGATGGTGACTACCCTCAAGGCAATTTGGGGAAACTCCAGCAGGAAAGCCCTCTGGGGTGCCCCAGTGCCCCCTGGCAGTGCTGCTCCGTCAGTCTTCACCTACCAGAAGGTCAAATCTGCTTCTTCCTCCAGCTGCACAGGGCAACTTGGGCTGGCTGTCTCCAACCTGGGTTTTCAGGGTGAAGGAAGCATCAAGATGTCTATTTCCCTTGAAGGAAGCGTTGACCCAAGAATAAAGTGTCAGCCATCCCAGCCCTCATTGCACTAGCCTTTGAGCTTCAAGAAGGCAAGACCTGTGTCTGCTTAGCTGTTGTCGTAGTGGGTGCCAGGAAGTGATGGATGGATGATTTTCTCTATATCTACTGGCTCCAGCAGACAGTCACAACCTAGATATCAGACTCCTCTCCTCAAAGCAGAGGTTTAACAGCCCAGTCTTTCCTTGGCACACCCATCCGATGAGCTCAGCCTCCTCTGTCCCACTCCATTGGTGTGCTCCTCAGAGCTAACTGGACCTGAGAGTCTCAGCTCCTACTTTCTGGATGATTAACTCCAGTTGCTGTAACAACCCCTGCGTCTCACAAGCTTGGTGCAACAGGCTGTTTCCTACTCGTGCCACAACCCAGTCAGGCATGCAGCCAGCAGTCTTATGTGCAAGGACTGAGTAGTCCACTTTCCTTCCATCTGGAGGTTCTGCAGTTTTTAGCTGGATCCTCATGCTGTGAGCAAAGAGAGTGAACCCAGGACCTCTTGAGAGTTATGGGGCTCACCCACATTTCACTTGCCAGAAGCAGCATGTGACCTCAACTAACAGCAAGGGAGGCAGGAACTACGCTCTCCCTATGTCCCTAGGTCAGAGAAATGGAATTGGGCATCTCTGCGACAAGACTCCCTCTCATGCCTCTCCCTCTCCCTCCCATCTCATGCCTGCTCCACAGGTTGGAACGTCTGCTCTGTTTCTGGTTTTGATGACTGGTTTTGCCTCCAGGTGTTCAGTGAGATGGAGGCCACGCACATCCTCACACCAGGGGCTGCAGCTCTGCTCTCTGAATGTCAAACTAGCACCTCGAGGACGTGGTTTCTTTATCACTGTGCCTGCCCCTCTGCTGAGGGACCTGGCTGTTCCCTTCACCCTAGACACCAGTATCCACCATGACCTGTGAAATGATAGGGAGGTGGCTAAGATCCCGTGGTAGCATGGCCTTCCCACTTGGATAGCCAGCAATCCGGATTTGTGACATCATCGTGCACCCAATTGTTCAAGTTACAAACCCACAAGTAACACTTGATTCATCTCCTTCCTTCTCACAGCCTACACCAAATCTATCAGCGGATCCTGCTGTATCTTCGGCTCTATCCCAAAACATGCTCCTATTAAACCATGTCTACTAATTGTATCACTTAGGTATAATTTACTCACAAAATTGTACAGATATGTTAAACATTAAGGTCTCATTTTTACATATGGATACACTTGTGCCACCCTCTACAAGATACACATTTCCAGCGTCCTAGAAGTCTCCTCTGTGTCCCAATCCGGTGGCTCTCCTTCCAAAGGCAACCACTACGATCACCCTGTCATCTGTTCCTGACTTGTACATTCATGGACTCAGACAGTAGATACTCTTTGGCAACTGACTTCTTTTGCTCAACATGATCTATATGAGCTTTATGCATGGTGTCGGGTGATTCAGTAGTTTGTTTGCTTATCCGTTTTCCTGTTGACAGACATTTGGCTTTCCAGTTTGGGGCTGCCATGAATAAAAGTGATATAAACTCCTTTACACTCGTTTTGGTGAGCATGCATGCTCATTCCTGTGGGCGTATGCTCAGGAGTGAACTTTACTGGGCCTTAGGGTATATGTATATTTTGATCTGGACGATTCTTTCAAGCATTGAAAAAACTGTTTATACCAATTTATACTCCATCTGGCATGGATGAGCATCCCATTTGCTCTACCTCTCTGCCATCACTGGGCATCATTAGTCTTTTTAATTCCAGCCATTCTGGTGGGTGTAGCGACAACCACTTCTTATCATCTCTGCTGCTGTCACTCCACACCGAGGCACACTTATCTATTGCCTGGACAGGTGCAGCGGGCTCCTAATTGGTCCCTTTGCTTTCTTTTCTTGCCAAACCCCCTTCCATCCATTTTCCACCCAGCATCCAGAGTGTTATCACTTCCCTACTAACACCCTTCAGCGGTGCCCGGTTGCACTTAGCAATAAATCCATGCTCAAAGGTTGACCTTCGAGTTTCCATATATCCCTCCTCATCATTCATATTAGTGACACGCAAAAGCATTCAGGGCCTGATGCTTGATTCTCCAGCCAGGCTAGTCTGACCAGAATTCAACTCCACAAGAAGATTCTGACCAAGAACAAAC
Source organism: Mirza zaza (assembly GCA_008750895.1). Classification (NCBI taxonomy): domain Eukaryota; kingdom Metazoa; phylum Chordata; class Mammalia; order Primates; family Cheirogaleidae; genus Mirza; species Mirza zaza. Next base: position 185,666 of record VSMD01080487.1, read on the forward strand.
CAAGTCCACAACCCGGCAGCCCAGCTCGCCTCATTCAAGGTGTTTACCTGTGGCTCTTGAAACATTCTCTGACTTCTCAGTCTAAATGTCTCCCCTTCTCTGAACATGCCCTCCCCCCCCCCCCCCCCCCCCCCCCCCCCCCCCCCCCCCCCCCCCGCCACCTGCACAGCTTCTATAAAATCTGCCTTCCAGGAAACTCCTGGAGAGTAGAGATTTACTCTTCCCTTCCAGAGCCACCTGCGAGGGCAAGAACGGCATTGTGATTATTTGCCCCATTTTTCACTTGGGCAACCTGGGGCAAGATCTAATGGAACCCTCTCCCACCCCCACCACCCCTCCTTGCAGGGTCACCTGGAGGCCTTGGCCGCCTGGCCACAGTGCAGAGATAGGCTGGAAAGAATCCATCTACCTCTTCGAAACTGCATTTAAGAGAAAGCAGAAACAGAGAAGAGCTACTTTTAGTGGTTTCAAAAATGAGATCCTTTTCTAAGCAATGTCTAGTGGTGTAGAGAGGCCTGACATACCATAAAATAGGCAGGGTAATCACAGTGTGCTGGGATTAAAACCATTCTCGGATAGCAGAGGTCCTCTGGGCAGGTGGGGGTGTGCCGGGACCTGCTGGAGGCTGCTGTGCTGGGAAGCGCCCCCCCACAGCGCTTGGTCTTATCCATCGCTCTCTGCCTCAGTTTCTCTTTCTGTTTCTTTCTGCCTTCTCCTGAACCCCAACACCTCCTACTGAAAGCCCATATACCCTAAAATGACAGGAAATAATGTTCCCTCCTTCCCTCAGGTGCACATGTGCCCCTGAAATGAGGACCCTAGAGATATCCCTCAAATTCTCTCTTTCACCCACATATGTAGGAATAAAAATGCAAATAGACACAAATGCACACAGCCACTGGTGTGCACTCACCACAAGTGCACACCCACACATGTACTCATGCACCCCCCTCTGACCATAGGCAGTAGCTTCCGCTCTATCTTTCATTCACTTCCTCCCTGTCCCTCTGTTTCTCTTCATTATCTAATACATACCCAGAATTATGAAAGGACCAAAGTTAGAATGTTTTTTTTTTCCTGAATGTTTGGCTTCTCTCTGTCTCCAGGTGTAGATGTACGTATGTCCACATATGCATCCTGTTTGGTCTCCTTCTTCCTTGCAGATCCTTCTTCATGTCTCTGTGGAATGCTAGCCCTTGCATTCTTGCCCCCGCCTTGCTCCAGAACAAATCTTAATGTGTTCTTTCCTCAGTGTGGCTGTTCCCCCGGGGGACAATGCACAGGGGTGACTTGCATCAGCCTCTTGCTAGATGTGACCTTGGCTGATGGCAGTAACGGAGGCCCTGGTTTGCTCCCTTGCCCGCCTTCTCCTTACTGGAAGGCGCACAACAACAAGAGCTGTGTGCACTGGAGCCAGGACTCCTAGAACGCGGAGGCTGTCCAGGCTGTGTGTCCACAGGCCAGCTCCTTTCCTCCAAGGACTTGAGTCCTGTCATCCACAAGCTGGAGGCGGCACAGTGTGTGTTCTTCATATACACCAATGGCCTATCGCTATCGTTTTTCACACACTCTCTATTGACTGAGAAAATATTAAAGTCAATGAGCTTTTTATAGAAAATCAAATATCTCCACGGGTTCAAGCAGCAAGAAATCAAGGACAAAGGGTACAAAATGTGCACCCCCTGTCATTGAATTAATCATCTGTACACCTACCCATCCATCCATCCACCAATCCATTCATCCATTCAACTACTCATCTATCCACCTGCCCACTTACCCAACCATCCATCCATCCATTCACCTCCGACCCATCCATTCATGTCCTTCCATCTCTGCTTCCATCCCCTCGTGAAGGCCAACATCACCTTCACCTTTCACTATTGCACTGTCTTTCTAATTGGTTCCCCCGCTTTCATTCTTGCCCACCCTTCTTGCGATCAACTTCATGTAGCAGCCAGAATGATCTTTTAAAAATATAAGCCATTTCTTGCCATTCTCTGTCTAAAACCCTCCTATGGCTCTTAGGTTATAATCCAAATTCCTTATTTAACTCACGGTTCTGAGTGATCAGTACTCTCCCTTCCTCTCTCTTTTTTGACCCAGTCCCTGTGTCCCGACATTCATTAACCACTTGGGAATTCTATTTTCTTAACATACCAGGGTATCTCTCACCTAGGGTGTTTCACTTGCTGCTTGGATATCTGTCTATCTTGAGCAACATGGTCTTGTTGGACACCTACAAAAGCCAATTCCTGACTAACCAAGCCAGCACTGGCCGTAGCCCCAGGATGTCCCTATGAGCCACATCCTGGCTGGGTAACATCCTCAATTCTGATCCTGCACAAATCCTCATTGTTTTCTCTTTCCCTTGGCCCAAGTTTCTGAACTTTTACGCAACATGATTTGTTCAGACTATGGCACTGTTTGATGCAAATTCAAGTCACACTGAATGCTTTTGGGCTCAGAGCTCAATAGATCAGGCCTATCTATAGGGCATTCCATTTGGTAGAACTTCCTGATATAAATAACGATGTGGTCTGTAACTAGTCTCCAAGAAGGGCATCAGGAGCTTCCACAACAAGGGCAATTGGCTTTTCTTATAAGGACGGGAGATTTGGCCTTGACCTGGCTAAGCCAGGAGCTTGGATTCCATGTCCTCCAACTGCCACCTCTTCCACTTGCCGATTTCAGAATTCCATTGCAAATTCTTAGCCGCATGTCAAGCTTTCCATACCATTGCTTCGAATGTAACAAGTGTTCTCAACTCCTCCTAATCTTATTAAACTGCTGTTTTTGCAAAGTAACTGGGTGATTTTCAGTCCATGCACGTTGAGATTTAGCACAGCATGCAAGCAGCAAGCTGATGTCAACTTCTGCATCGTAAGCAGCCTGATACACCCAACCTCCCCTGCCCCCTGCCTCAGCCCGGGGCTTCACCTGTCCAGGTTTGATGGCTGAGATATCTCTGAGGGCAGAGGGAGCACCTGCCTCTCTGACTCTTGGGAACAGAGTAAATAGGAAGGTCAGAGGTGATGGATGGGTGACAGAGGAAAAGGGCTCTCTCCTGATTCTATTGTGTGACAAAAAGAAAAGACTGAAAGTTAGGAAGCCTGGGTCCCACCTGCCACTTTGACCTTCCCCTCATCCGTGATATCAGCCAGTCACCTGCTGTCTCTGGGCTCCAGTTTGGGTCCCAGTTCCTCACTGTGGAGAGAAGCTAGACCAGTAGTTTTGGGTCTGTTGTACTCACACAGAGATCAAGTTGTCTAGGCTATGACCTGCCAGTTGCCCAGCAAATCCAGAGCTGATGACAAGTCTGACAGACTGGACAAATAACCTATTTCTCTAATTATTATGTATAATTTTCTTTAAAACTCAGGGAGGGACAGAATTGATCTATTTTAAAAATTATCTGCAGGATGTTAGATTCTAAAACAACAACAACAAGAAATCTTGTCTATTTTCTCCCTCCCTCCCTTCCTTTCTCTCCTCTCTTCCCTCCTCTTCCCCCTCCTTCCTGTCTTTTTCCTTACTTCTTTGATTCTCTCTGCTTTCTCCTTTCCTCTCTTCCTTTCTTCCCCATTTTTATCTCTTTTTTTTCCTGTTATTTATTAAATATGAGCCAACCTCATTTTTCTCTGGGAGTCTACTTGCCATCAACACCCCATTGTTACTGGGAGGATGGGGAACTTCACTGTCCACCAGGGCTCTCCACAGGGTGTGTGTTTGTGTGCATATGTGTATGTGTGTCTGTGTGTGTATGTGTATGTGTATGCATATGTGCATGTATGTATATCTGTGTGTATGTGTATATGTGTGTACGTGTGTGTATGTGTATGCATATGTATGTGTGTAAGTCTGTCTGTGTGTATGTCTGTGTATGTGTGTATGTATGTGTGTCTGTATGTGTATGTGCATGCATGTATGTACATATGTGTGTCTGTGTCTGTGTGTATGTGTATGCATATGTGTGCACGTATGTATGTCTGTGAGTATATGTGCGCATGTGTGTCTGTGTCTGTGTGTGTATGTGTGTACATATTAAGAGATTTATTTTAAGGAATTGGCTCACATGATCGTGGGGGCTGAAAGTTGG
>VSMD01080492.1:0-25077 GCA_008750895.1 Mirza zaza
GTTTACAGGATTTATCTTGACTCTTCGGGAAAGAAAATAAAATATTACAAGCCTTCAATCGAAGTGGCACCATGCCGTCATGCAATCCAAAAGCATTTTAAAATTTGCCCATGATGTTTTTTCTAGTAAACATTTCCGAAAGAGTCTGAAACTCGATTTATGTGCGTGAAAGGGAATCAGAGCACACCTCCCTACATTTTACAATTCACATTAAAACTGTCATAACGCCCTGGAAGTATGTGGGGAAAGTAGGAGTTGAATTCCTATTGTTCTGATGATAGGACAAGCAGCCAAACTGTAAAACCTCGGCTAGCCTCACACACACAAAGAAGAGAATCTTAGTTCTCAACTTTCTAGTGTTCGCTTTCTAAGACAAACCATAAAAAAAAAAAAAAAAAAACTTTTAAATTTTTTCTTCCTTTCTCTGTATTTTACTACACACACTCAGTGCAGTCTAAAAGAAACTATCTGTGCGGTTGTGTTGGTATACACATATACACCAATATATTCATATACAGTCTAGAAAAGACAAAGTGAATAGGCAAAGAACTTCAAAAACAGCAAATGTCATCACTCACAGAAGCTAAAGCATAAAGAAAAAGAATCAATACAGAAAAGTGCCTGAGGTGAGGACTTAATTGTTTTAGAACTGAAATGGGCAGTTTTAAATGACTGTTTTAAACAAATGCATATGCACAAATACTTGCATACCTTAAACCACAATACAAAGATAAGTAATCTTGAAAAATGAGAATATTTAGCCATGTTGTCTAAAACAAAATTAAGTAAAAAGCAAGGAAAAGGTAACTTCCAAATATGTTTTTAAATCCTCATGTAGGCAAAGACCCCAAAATCCCAGCTTTAATGTTCCTTATCTTGGGAAATGTTACAGTTTCAACTAGGCACTCAGGAAGCATCTCTCACCATTCCCTCTCATTAAATCCCCACAAATCCATCAGCAAGCCTTATCATTCCTACCTTAAAAATACCTCTCCAACCCATCCACTCACCCTCATCAAGACTACTGATCATCCCTCAATTAGACTACGATGTCTTCCTAACCGATCTCACCAAAAGCCACATGGCCCCTCCAAACCATTCATCACACTGTGCTCAGAGGGATCCTCATAAAATTAAAATCTGATCATGGCTTTTCCTTAGAATAACATTTTTGCAATTACTTATAAGGTCCTGCATGGTCTAGCTCCTGCCTGAAGCTTTGGCCACTCATGGCCAAGCTCCCCTTCGTAGCTCCTCTCCAGCCATGGTGGGTGGGCTTCTTTCAGCTGCTCCAATGCACCATACACTCCTCAGTCTCCAGGTCTTCACGCAGGTTGCGCTCTTTGCCTAGAATCTTCTGCCTAGCTTTTCTCACGTCAAAAAATCCTCTGCACTTCTTGGTTCTCGGTGACCACAAGGCAAGGGCAATCTCCCTAAGAGTCATTCTTCTAACACCCTATATATTTCTTTGCAGGACTTTCCAAATTTAAGAGTATATATTTACAAGTATCTGTTTAACATCTGTCTAGCCTAGACTGCAAAAGACCATGATGAAAAGTCCACGATGAAAAGGATCATGTCCTCAGTCCCTAACACATGCCACAGTGAAGGTGCTCAATATATACTATAAAGACTGATTGAGAGCATCCTCCAAGGTCTTGGGAGAAAATGCAGGCCTAAGGAGGAAGTCCATCTTAGATTCCAGCAATGTGATTATTGGAAAACTATTTTCCTAAATCTTAAGGTAGGAAGGCAGGGCAGAGAGGGGAAGGCTAGTCCTAAAACCCTGTCCAATAGTAAAGTAGAGAATAAAGAATATTTGTTAGAAAATTCCACCTCTGATTATATTCTTTATCTAGGGAATTTATCATACACTTTGTATCCCTATGGTTTCTAGCAAAATACTGTACATGTAGTTGGCACTTAATAAATACTGGATAAATGACCATTTTTTAATATAAAATATTAAGTCAAAGTGAAGTAACTAGTTTAATTTAGGATCCTGGGATTTGAGATTAGGTTCAGATTTAATCCTTACATGGTCTTGGTCCTGGAGGATCAGAAAGACAGTCATGTTTGAAATAACGTAACTTCCATCAGTTTGATCATTAGTAACAACATATGGAGCCTTTAAAATTATTATACCAGGCCGGGCGCGGTGGCTCAAGCCTGTAATCCTAGCTCTCTGGGAGGCCGAGGTGGGCGGATCATTTGAGCTCAGGAGTTCGAGACCAGCCTGAGCAAGAGCGAGACCCCATCTCTACTATAAATAGAAAGATATTAATTGGCCAACTAATATATATATATATAAAAAATTAGCCGGGCATGGTGGCACATGCCTGTAGTCCCAGCTACTTGGGAGGCTGAGGCAGCAGGATTGCTTGAGCCCAGGAGTTTGAGGTTGCTGTGAGCTAGGCTGACGCCACGGCACTCACTCTAGCCTGAGCAATAAAGTGAGACTCTGTCTCAAAAAAAAAAAAAAAAAAAAAAAAATTATTATACCATCCTGTAAAATTATCTTCTAAACAAATATTATATAAACCAACTCTGCTTCTGGATTTATGAAAAGCATAAGTATGCTACAAGGTATAATAAACTAATGATGATGTATTGTAACATTTTCAGTGGGGGCTTTTGGAATTACTCTCATTTTATAATATAATTTAAAAAAAAAAAAAGATGACTACAGTTTTCCCCACAAAATCTTACTCAAAATACTTGTATTGGGCTTGGTATCACAGTAAACTGAAGAAGGCCAAGGCAGCTCTGGAATCCATAAAACATTATAGGTAACAAATATAAGGTTCTGTATAAACTAACAAAGATAACACCCAAAAAGGATGACAAAATAACTCTATGCCATAACCCTCCCACAAACATAACAGTATGTGATTAGTCGCTTATAAAATTTTCTTATGTAACTTGTCAAAATTGAAGATGACTATATTCTATACTACAGCAGCAAGTTTTCACTTCAGAGGTACAAAATAAATATGTAAGTACCCTGTCAACAGCAGAACACTAATCTTAACATTAATAGTTTTATGATGCCAGGGAGTGGAGGGAATAAATAACATTAAATTATGCCTGGCTGTATATACTAAAAATATAATAACTTTAACACAAACTAGACTGAAAACAAATTGTTCTAAAAACTTGAGATTTTTATTTTGTTATGAAATGAGAAAATATAAAATTTCATATTTCAATCAAATAAACATCAAAAGGAGAGTCATGCACTTACAAACCTTAGCTTTCTTGTTTTGACTGAATTCATCCTCTTTCCTCTCTTTTATTTCTTATTCCATAACTCTTATACCTCTCTCAGTATTAATTCATCTGTATTTTGATGAACTCTGTTCTCTTAGTTTGAATCCAAAGTTTAAGTGATTATCACTTACCAAAAGGGTCAGATATCTTTTTCTGTTGGATCTAACTAACACATACACTATAAATTCTCATTAATTGGAGGCAGAGTGTGGCAATTCTGTGAATAATCTTAAAATCTGAATTGCAGAACACTGTAAAAGGACATTGTGTTTATACTTGAAGGTTTTTTTTTTTAATACGTGTTTTTTAACAACATGTTGACTAATATCCATCCTTTAAGGAATTTTTCTCATGAATAGGTATGGATGCTTTGCTATTAGCATATTGTTTATATCTTAAGTGTGAAAAAGTAAAACAATTAATTCTCTTAGGAATTGTAAATAAATCCCCAGAAACTGCAGTCATCCTATTTCCTTAACACTCTCTTTCTGTCAAGATGTTACAAAGACAAATCCCAGCCAAGCTTCCATTCCAAGCATCCTCTCTGGACAGATTTCAGTTTCAAAACAGGTAGCCTTCCCAACCTGGGCTCCCGGATGCTGAGGGGCCTTCATGCCTGCCCCTCTTTGCAGGGACTCAGGGAATCTACATTTGTGATATTTATTTAAGAAATCTCAGCACCTGGAAGTATGCTGGCTTTTCCTGCCCACTTAAACTAACCAGTTCCCTTCAACCCATGGGGGAGACATTTACTCAGTTCAATAAACAACACTTGGCAAAGAGCCCTTCCTCTCCCTAATTTGCATCCCAATATCCTCCTCTGCTTTTAGCAAGACTGGGCTAAGGGAATGCTGCAGAACAGGGGCATCAATGCTCCTCTGTCCAGATAACAGTCTGATCCTATAAAGGTTGAGAAACAGTCTAAGTATGATAATGTACATAACTCTAAGCCTTCAGGATATATACTGAATCATGAGGTTATGCCATACTAACATACAAAATGCAAAATATGTACATTTTATCATTAGATCCTGGAACCAGGCAAAAGAATAAATATGAAATAAAAAAATATCTTGACAAAAAGTTCAGCCAGATGCCTAGATAGACAGATGAAAGAAAAAGAAAGAAGGGAAGGAAAAAAAGAAAGAAAGAGAGGGAGAAAGAAGGAAAGAAAGAACGAATGAACAAGCAAGATAAGCAACAGATAGCTATTCTCCTAGCTATTTTCATTTATTGAAATATCTCTACTCACAAATTTTACCATTAATTGGAGGGTTTGTGTTTGTTTTTCATTCCTTTGTTTTTTAAGTCTTGGATATATCTTTTGTAGTTAAAAGTTTTTCGATGTTCCATTGAGCACTGTCATGGGTATTTCAAAAAAATATTTTTTTAATCAAGATTTATTTACACAATGTTATTTTGTTTTAATATGTGATTTTAAAGATGCAGGTTTATTTAAAAGACAAATGTGAAAATGAGTTTGTACAGGTATGTCCAAAGTACACTTGCCTTCTGGTGTTTTGTCAAGAGTAACACCAAAATAGAAAAAGTAAATATAAATAAAAATCATAGCTTCTTTATTCATAATATCCTGTCATAAACAAGAAACAAAAGATCTCTACTAGTGAAACACTGAATTGTACATTTTTAGGTTTGCAAAATACTTTAAAAGATAATCCAACCTGCTCTAGTCAAACAAGGTGGACAGTTTATATTTGAAGAGAAAGTCATTGTAATAATAACTTTCATGCAAATAGCTCTTCAAGGTTGGAAAAGAATATCCAACATAAATTACCTGATTAGATCCTCACAACATTGTGAATAGGTGACATTATCCCCAAATTGAGGATAAAGAAACAGGTGATATAATTTAAATTATTCCTTCACTGAATTAAGCAAAAGCCTGTGCTCTTTATAGTCTATCCTCCTCGAAAGTGTCACAACATACTTGTTAAGAGAATGAGCTTTAAGTTTATAAAGTTGTGCGACCTTGGACAAGTCACTTCATGAGACTGTAGTGAGCACTGTGTGAGTGCAATGGCCTTTCCTCTTCTCTGGGCAGACCCAAAGTTAGAAATTCATTTCACATGGTGATTCAATACACAGACACATAAAGATATATAAATCTATTCCATGGAAACCAAAGTTTCATGAAGCAATACTTCTCCCTTCCTCTATGAGATATTTATTTTTGTTGTTATTTGTTATATTCTCTTCTATTTAATGTGCTTTTTTTTCTTTAAGCTGTTAGTGACCTGCTGAATTGAATTTAGTACCCACGAAATGGGTGGCTGCAGGCAATTTGAAAATCCTGAGCTGATATGTAGCTCAGTGCTAGGACCAGTAAACACTAAAATGTTAGTTATTGAAAATAATATTTTTTAAAGCTATGTCCCTAAAGGTTAGTGGACACTCCCCACCCCCTGCAAAAAGGGATACAATGTTTGCCCTTGAAATAATAGTCTAGACAAGACATGTAAACAGCCCAGAGAAATATAACAGTTCTGATGCAGAGGCAGGTACAATCCTGATGCCCATACCTTGTTGCCATATCACCTGGTTTTGGTGAATGAGTGGCTAAGTACAGTGAGAAATGAATTACTGATCTTTATCAGGTCCTGCTGAATAAACAGAGTGTTGAGATACAAAGTAATACGAATTAGAAGTTGTCTGTCAAAAACAGATACTCTATAGTGGGTCATCCTATTTAACATGATCATGTGATCAACTGAGACTGCGGAGGTTTAGGGATAGCATTTCTATCACTGTGGCCACTACTGGTAACCTTTCCAGCCTTATGAATCACGCTCTACCTAGCATAACTGCACCTTTGATTATGCTTAGCTAATTCATCCATCACTCTGAATATCCATTAATTGTTATAGTATTATAAGCATAAAGGTAAGAGACTGAGTTTAAAGTCTACTGATCCAGGTCATACAGTAGAAATTGATTTTTTTAAATAAATTCCTGGGAGTTTATAGTAACATATGCCTCTTTCCTATAACCATGTGAGTTCAGAAATCAAAGCTTTCAGTCAACTTAGCACTACACCTTTATTAATTTTGAGTAATACTTGCATCTCCTTATCCCACTTGGCTTCTTTAAGGAAAGAGACCACAAATTGAGAAGAGTTAAAAATCTATATTTTGTTTTGAACAGTCTGGGAAATTTTTGTTACGAAATCTAGCTTTAAATTGTAAAGTTTGGAATGCTTCCAAATTCTTGAAATTGTTTATATATGAGAGAAAGTAGAATTTTCTTTTCCAGATTATATAAGATGTAAAAAAAAGAGAACATACAGAGAAAACCCATTTTGCCAAAATAAGTCACTTGGGAACTGTCAGCGCTTTGCTATATATTAATAAACTAGATTCACACTCATACACACACACACACACACACACACACGCAGCCCTCCCACCAAAAGGGAAAAAAAAACCACAGATATACTATATATGCACAATCTGCCAATTTCTTACAGTATACTCCAAAGTATGATTATCTTGTTTTACACACTAACTTCTTGGGGGCAGAGCCTAACAAACGCATGTGGAGCAAAGGGATTGTTATTGAGCACTGCTTTAATCTCAGAGAACATTTTTTGAGATACTGAATATTCTTCTCTTACAGAAATAAATATAATAAGAGCATGTGTTAAAACAACATTCCACTTTTTTTACATAACATTGATAGAGATTAAATAATAAAAGAATTTTAAAACTTAAGTAAAATAATCAGAAGTAACTTTAGCTAACAACAAAATACAGTAATAACTAGTTAGAAGTAACTGATAATTCAACAGAAAACAATAAAGGATCATTAAACCAAAAGTTCAAATACAGTATTAAGAAACATATGCTTTATATTTAAAAATGTAAATTTTATAGATGTCAATTTCACAAACATCCAAAAAAAAATCTATCGAAATGACGGCGTATAGCAGAATTAGATGCAAATCCATTCACTTTTACTGATATGTTTATTCTTCCAATATTTCTAAAGAACTTAAATATTGGATGCTCTTATGGGCCACAAGAGGTGTGTTAGTACAAGATTATATAATAATTTTCAAGCTGTATTTGTCGCAAACCTTCTACGTACTGTGTAATGTTCGTAAAATATGGTGTTCAGCATGAAACACAGACAAAATTCAAAAGTATTAAAAAGCTTATCTTTTATTTAGTCTTAGCAGGGCTCTAAGTTAACAAGCCTTAAGGAGAGCTTGGATAGTCAGACCAACACCCAAGACCAAAGACATTCATCTTGTGTAATGAGGAAACTTGAATTATACAGAAAAACATTCTTCTTGGGACTTTTTCTGAGATTCAGCTCTACAGTGGGTGCTCCAAAAGCTGACTTCAACATTTGATATCAATGAATCTAAACTTTCTTGATAACTAAATACTCACCACCGTGTTTCACGATGCACCAGACCTTCTTACACTAAACTCTGTTAATTAAGAAAGCGTTATAGAAAGATCCCATAATTAAAGAGTACTCTTACTCACTTACTCCCTCACACCCATATCCAAGATTATAATGCATTGAGTAGTGTGCTGAAACCAGGATACACCAGTTCCTGACAGTCAGGTGCTAAAATTCTCTGGAATTTTTTGAGTCAGTTCTTAGAGGATTATTTAAAAATACATTATATAAATTTACAGTTATCAAATCATATTTAAAATAGAGGTAATAACTCAAAACTCATCACTTCCTGATTATTTCACTATTATTCATGTTCTTGGAATTATTTACTTTCTGGTATCTGTATGGTGGAAGTACTGTATAATGGTGTGTTGCTATGTATGTCTTCCCAATTCTGTGTTTAGTGATGTCACATTGATAGTTTGAAATCAGCCACAGTAAGAGTATTTACAACATGAAAATTGTTAAATCCTAAAACCTGAGCTTTTTTTTTATTTTTTGAAAGCTGACGGTTAAACATTTACCACCATCACCATTACTTCCTTTTTCCCCTGTGCACATATGCCCATTCCCGTTGATGGCCTTCCGACCCAGGAAGCCTACCTAAGTAATCACCCCAGCAGTGGATGACTGTCCTTTCTCCAGGTTCTGATGCCACTTCTCAGTGCACCTCCCACTCAGAATTATAACGTATTTATTGCTAGATCCACCAAATAATCTTTGAGGTTTGTGAGTACTTGAACTTAGTCAACTTTTTCACCTTTTTGCCCTCTGTGCTATATACATACTGCCTGGCACAAAATGAACATGCATTTAATACTCAGTGAACCAAGCTACCATGAATGAAATCAGATAAGCTCTGCCACACACACTCTGTTGAAGGAAGACAGGCTGGAGAACTAGCTCACTAGCCTCTCTAATAGGGATCCAAATCAATCATACGAATGCACAAATCAGTGGTTCCTGCCCCCAAGAAGGTGCAGCCAGCGAGAAAGTACTAATATTTTGGACTGGTATCGTCTGTTTTAACAAGCACTAAAAGATATCATATTTGACATTCTGTCATAAGTTCAAGTCTTATTGTCAAAATGTACAAAATAGATATATCCTTTTTGTCATGACTCACATAAAAAACAATGCTTGAGGTAGCTGTTATCCCAACAACAATGGATGGAGTGCCAAAAACAATAAGCATCTCTACCTAAAAAGAAACCTCTTACTGCTTTCAAAGCATTTAGCCTCTGAAAAAGTAAACGCTGCTATGCCATCCTGCCTCCCCCACCCTTTACTCGACTAGTTGAAAAGCAACATGAGACACTCTGAACAAAATTATATGGTTTTTTAAAATGTGTTGGCAACTGGGAATGTTTGCGGTATAATTGAGAATGAGTGATGGAGGTGGATAGAAAACTTTCGTCCAACGGTGTCCAAACTGTGAGCAAACTGCTGAGAGACTAGCAAAGATCTCAAATGGATACTTAAGGGAACAGCATGTAAGTGAGAAATTCAAAAGATTGTCCTAACTGCCCTCAAAGCAATTCCCAGGCTTCACCTGGGATCTGTATTCCTGACAAGAATCAGCCAGGAAAGGACATAATCTCCCTTGCAGAATCTAAAAGACTTTGCCTAAAGAGCAAGCAATCAGAGCCCCCAGTTCTTTTGATGGTATCTGTTCTAACTTTTCCTGGTTGTGGGTTTCTCTGATTCCCTAGTGCAAAAAGATGGAAAACCAGAGCCTGAACCACAACGGTTAGGCTCATATACTGTCGATTATATATAATGATTCCATTCCATACAAAGGTCTCCCATTCTCAGTTAATCACTCTGTGATTGAGTATCCTTTAGGTATTATTGTGACAAATATATACAGCAGTCTGCTTTCCAAATAATAACTGAATCATGATTCTGGAGCACCAGGTAAGTAGGCATGCACACCCTCTTTTAGAATTGTTTAAATTTAAATGTATCACAGAAGTTCTAAGTATTTTTTAATCCTCCCTTTTATTAAGACTATGAAGCTGGTCAAATAGCATACCAAAATGACATCTTAAGCGATTTAGTTTATAAATGGAGACGAGCTTGTGAAGACACCTGCTACTACCACAATCACAAAGACCTCTGTTAGCAGGAGCATCCAGTCAGAACACAAAGTTGCATTACTAAGGTAAATTAAATAGTATAAGAACATTATTTCAGTGAGAGTCAAGTCTGCCGTGTAAAGAGCTTGTCTCTGCTAAGAAATTTAAGAGGAATTTTTGAATATCTGGAGAGAAAATATTTTCACAAGTATAAAACAAGGAAAAGGGAAGTTGGTGTTAATTAACGATAGAAAGGATACCCTAAAAAAAGTTAAAAAGTACAAGAAATCTGAAGCTGGAGTTGAATATAAAATCCTTGTTGACGTTTATAGACAGTCTTTCCTCTGCACTGAGTGGCCAAAGAACAACTCTACAAATGAGCTAACAATTGTCAAAAGTTTAGCCAGAACTTTCCAACATGTGCCAGGACTAAAAATGGCTTTATCCAGTGGACAGAGGCTTGACAAAAATGTTTAAATGTATTTGAAACTACCTTATCACTTTGTGAACTAAGGAAGATTAAACACCTAGGCAACCTTCCAAAAGAAAAACAAATATATTACCTAGAATTCATAGGTAAATGTATCTTCCAAATGCCAGTATGCATTGGTTTAGCATATGTGTCAAATGCAAATAGAAGCAATACAGATATTCCTTTCTCATTCTATAACCTTTAGGGAAAACAACATTCTTTAGGACTTAAGGAGATCTCTCCTATCTTGTTGCTTAATTCTCATTCTCTAGTTTCTAAATCGGAGTGCTGCTCCTATGCAGGACATAATTCTCGCTGGCATGGACACTTCTTGAAGTGGTGTAAATTTCACTCCTCAACTTTCTGGTCAATTCCTATTTTAATTCTATTCCCAAAGTAAAGTTTTCATAGTTTACCTGAGATTAGATCTGTCTAGAGGGTAAACAGCTCCATGTATGTCAGAAACTTCCTATCTCCTCCAACCTGCCTAGGAAATTTTAAATGTATTTTCCAAAGATTTGGGGGGTATTTTTATACCTGAAATTTAATGCTTCCTTCACGCTTGCTGTAGCTACCCTACCCATCATTTTTACTGCTGTTTGTTGGGTTTTGTTTTGTCATTTATCCTAAGATTCTAATTCTTAGAAATCAGTGCAAATTTGCCTCTTGTTTTCATAAACATTGAATTATATTCCTTATAGTGCTACCTGTGGTCTTTGTTAATCAGCACATTACTTATTTCAGACATCCTGTTATCTACTCTCTGATTTTATTTTAAAGTAAAAGATAATACAGTTAAGCGATTTTTAAAGATAACAGCATGGGATTAGATATTCTTCAAACATTGGTTAATTTAGTAATAATGTTATAACAATAATAACTAAAGTGAACTAATTTTATTAGTGTTCCAGGCACTCTTTTAAGCACTCTAACTCAATATTCCTCAAAACAAAGATCTGTAATAGGTCCTTTCATTATCCCATTTTGAAGAGGAGGAAACTGAAGGAAAGTGGTCAGCTCCTGTAGTAAGAAAATGCTGAACCTGCACTCACACTCAAGCCGTCAGATTCCAACGTCTACGCTGCTAACCATTATGCTATATGCTCTGTGAGTAGAGATCACCATTGAGGTGTCTCTTGCTTAAATATCAAATGGACATAAGATATTAGTGACTCAACTAAAACAAACTCTAGATTTCTACTTCTGAAGCTTCAGTGTATGCAATTTGGCGATTTTAATTTGGCTTAGAAAAAGTTTATGTATCTCCAACATTACTTCTCTCTGCTTAATTCATACACTGCAGGTCATATGGGCCTCCTTTGCGAAAGAAGTCCAAAATCTCCATTTCCTGGTAAGACAATGAGTGTATTCAAGTGTGACTAACTGTTGTCCCCTTCAGAATGAATGGCCAAAGCACCAAACAGAGAATCTGCTCTGCTTCTGCTTCCAGGACACCACTGCCAGGATGCAGGTGCCTGGGCAGCTAGGAGATGGTCATAGGCCACCCTTATTCCTGGCTGACAGGCCTCTCTGCCAACCTCTGGCCTTCCTCCCTCGTGGCTGCCCACTACACAGGGCAACGGGCTTCACAGAAGCAGCAGCAGAGAGAAGGCTGGTCAAAGTCCAGGCACCAGAGACAGTCGGTAAGCAGCTGTAGGTAACAGCAAATAAAACCTGCAGCCAAACAACCACAACCGGGGATTCTGCATATGAATGTTCAGTCTTCCGGATCTGCCTCCGGAGGGACAGTTAGCCTGTGAGCCTCCAGAAAACAAATGTGTTCTCTCCTCTGCCTTTGTTTACACTTCAGATTACCCAACTTTTGGGAAATTCCACTTGGTGGAATTTTACTATCGTTGTGGCAACTTTTGCGTAAATTCTTTATTGGTAGCCTTTTCTTGTTGTGAGTGCAGTCTCAAAAAATATGGAAAGACTGCTGATAGACTGGAATAATACTAAGCAAGTTCTGAAATGGTCCATCAAACTGTGAGAGACAAACTGGGCTTTGAGACTTGCCCAATCCCCAGGATAGGGTCAGTTACAAAATATATGGTCAGTTACAAAATAGCCCCAGGCCTTAGCTGTGAAAGAGTAAATGTGGAGCTATGCAAAGCCTACCACTCCTTGAAAGTCAAAAAAGTTATATATGCTCTCCAAGCACAAGGACAAGGTCTGGCTTACTTGCCAGGATAGCCACGACCTGGCACAGTACTGACATATAGTAGATCCTCAAAGATATGTGGAGTGAAAAGAATAAATGAAAGGATCTAAACCTCATCAGAATCATACTCTCAGAAACTAGGCAAACCAGCTCAGATGGCAAGAGCATTATCTATCTCTTCATGAAAATATTTTAAAGGAACAAAGTATATACATAACTTGATATATGACAGCAGTCCTTAAAATATTTGTTTAAACTTATTTAATAAAAAATTATAATCACATAATCTTTATTGACATACGGAAAAAATACAAATAGAGTAGTTCCCCCTTATCCATGGATTCCATTTCTATGGTTTCAGTTACTCTCAGTCAATCTTGATCCAAAAGGATTAAATGAAAAAATTCCAGAAATAAACAATTCATAAGGTTTAAACTGCATGCCATTCTGAGTAACATGATGAAATCTCACTCTGTCCTGCTCTGTCCCACCCAGACCATGAATCATCCATCCCTTTGTCCAGTGTGTCCACACTACATAGGCTACCCAGTCAGTTACATTAGTTACTTAGTAGCCACCTCCATTATTCAATCAAAAAAACGTAGTATAGTATATACAGGGTATCTAAGGTTCCAGGCATCCACTGGGCACCTTGGTATGTATCCCTCATGGATACTGTACTAATCGGTAGCAATGAAGTGTGTGTGTGTGTGTGTGTGTGTGTGAGTGTGTATGTGTATAGGAAATACAGATATGTGAAAATGAATTTGGAAGGTCTATACAATTACTCATTGTTCATAAGAACCATACTCTTACTATAACACTTTATCCAAATTTAAATAGGCAATGTATAATTTAGATATGCAAATAGATAAGGCATCTATTATTCTCATTTCCATTCTTTAGCTTCTACGCTTTTTGTGCCTTCAACAATAATCTCATCTTTCTTTCTTTCTTTTTTTTGTAGAGATGGGGTCTTGCTCTTGCTCAGGCTGGTCTCGAACTCCTTGGCCTCAAGCAATCCTCCTGCTTTGGCCTCCCAGAGTGCTAAGATTACAGGCGTGGATCACAGCACCCAGTCAACAATCTATTTGTTTTCAGAGTTTATATTCCCACAAAAATAACATATGTTTATGGTAGTTAACAATTATAAAAGTACTTTCATAAATATTATACATTTTACCTTTAAAAGTGCCTGGTTCAGTAACTAGATAAGACATTAAAATCATTCTTCATGGTAATATTCCCATTTTGGTGATAAAGAAATGAAGGATCATGCAGAAAGGAAATGCCCCCCCAAATCTCAGAAAGTGACAGAGAATGGAACACAGGTCCTCCCTATGGCAAGCCCAGTGCTCCGTGCATTAAAACATCCTCCTTCATAGATCTCCAAAGCCTTCTGCTCTCTGAAACAGGTCACTGCCAGCCCCTTCACCTCATATATTCCCTGAGAGTTTAAAAGTGAGTTTAGATACAGGGGCAATAAGAAGTCAACACTAATAGCAATCTGCTCCAACCAGCCAGGTTGTTAGGGCAAATTATTACAAACTTCATCATCCAGGACTGACAGTTATCACAACTGATAAGGATATAAATAACAGAGGAAAAGAGTCATACAGAAAGCAGCCAATACACAGAGAAGAAAATGACAATTTAATAAGTCCTTTAAGATAACAGACAAAGGTATATGAAAACAAGGCTCCAGTGACAGAGGAATAAACCTTGAAAGACGACCGTCTTCAGCCCTATGTGCCAGTCCAGCTGTTCTGATCACAGAAGGACCACTATGGACCAGAGATGTGCCTAGGGTCTATCCTGGCACAGCCATGGTCCTCAGTCAAATCCAACTTTACGCCGCTAGCACAGACACGTGTCTAAGACAACCTGGGTAAATCTCTCATTATGACGGAAAGTAGGCAAACAGCTGCTACTTTTCCACATTTCATTCATTATTCAGTACCCCAAAATGTTTCTTATAGCAACTCTTTCTAATAGCCTATGTTGCTCAGATATGCACTACAAAGTTAGGCAGCAGAGGTTAGAATATCAAAATTATAAACAAATGCATCTTTACCACTTGTTTTTCAAAATTCGTTTCCAAAAAGAAAAGAGTTAGCTGTATTTCTCTGTGTCAATTAGTATTATTTATCATAGCTCAGTTTATCCTTTGCTTTTTTATTAAAAATAAACAAATGCAGACATGCAAACACCTATACATACATATATAAATAAATCCTGTCAGGATACCTGAAAAACAAGCAGTTATCTAAGGTGGTCTCTTCCATTCACACACATTATTTTTACCCTATATCTGGATTATTATTCTAAGCAAAGCCAATCATTACATCAGGTCTGTATTGGATAACACTGTTTCAGCAATTCAGAACACAAACCAAAATAAAGACTCTTAAAATAATTTTAATAATTATCGATGTAAATTACCATTAAGCAAAATGATATATATGTTGTAACAACACTAACCTATACATTAAAATCTTTAATTTGAGCTTAAGATGTACAACTCTGGGCAAGTTTTGTCAAATGAAGGGGTCATTAATTTCTAAGGTATTTTCTAGCACTTAAAGTTCTGCAAATTTTTAATGTTAAATTCATTCAATACTGAGGCAAAGAGAATAAAATAATGAAAATAGTAATATTCACGCTTTAAAGCAGGGCTTACAGGGAAAAGCAATAAATAAATACTCCCTAAGTTAGGAACAGCTGATCTGTAATGCGCACAAACCTGCCAGGCACAAATTGCTCTATCCTCTCCACCTTTGAGACCACCTAGTGGTTCAGAATAGAGAACCACCTGTGATCCAACTGCCATTCCCCACCACCTCCTTTCTCCCCACAGGAAGAATTCTAAGTACACACACAATTGTTCCCCATTCTTTCTTTTATTATTCATGCCTTATTTAATTCTGTCTCAAGCAACCACACTGTAGTTTTCTCACCTTTCTAAAACCAGTTCCCCTATCTGTTGACAACTGATGGTTTGAGGACTCACAGCTCCCCCATCAGCCCATGTAAACTGGGTGGGAATCTAGGGCTGAACCCAGAACCATGGACTAAACCCATGAGCACACTAACTTCCCCTCAATCAGAGCCTTTGATTCAGTGACTGGATACGTGATCTACACTTCAATCACAGTAAACCTCAGAATTCTTTCAGGTACAACCAGGAGGTACATTCACATTTCCCTAAGGGACTTGAACCTGGGATCTTGTTGAGTAGGAGCTGCCACAGCCATCTTGCCTTTGTAGAAGGTCAGGAAGCTCCTAGAGTAGCCCAGAGCTCAGCTGAGCAGGCAGAGACAGACCATACCCCAATACAATTATACAACCTTCTAAATCAAGCTTCACCTGAATTGTAAGTTTGGAGAGACAATAAATTCTTTTGTAGCAACCAACCTGGGTTGCATTTTCTGCCCACATGCAACCAAAAAAATGTCTAATCACTACACATGTATACATTCAATTATGTTTCTTGGCCCTACCAGTTCCTCATGCAACCACTTGGGACAAGTATTACTAACTTCTCTAGGCCTCATTGTGAAATGGAGATCATTCCAATCTTCAGGGATTACTACGAGGATTTAAAATTATGTAAAACAGGGGTCCTCAGACTTTTTAAACAGGGGGCCAGTTCACTGTCCCTCAGACCACTGGAGAGCCGTTGGAGAGTGCGGGGTGAACATTCCACACATGCGCACTGTGGGCCGGGGACGAGTCGGCTGCTAAGCAGGACAGGCAGCGGGGGCAAAAACACCAAGCAGGCCGAATAAATGTCCTCAGCGGGCCACATGTGGCCCACGGGCCGTAGTTTGAGGACCCCTGATGTAAAAGATTGATCATAGGGGCTGACAGGTGACGGGCTCTCAGAAAATGGCAGCTCCCAATGTTGTTTTTGCAACTGCTTTAGGAAAACCTCTCTTTTCCAACAACTCGAGGAATAAATGAACTTAATTATTGCTCCTAAGAATAAAAGTAGACCTAGTAAAAAAGACAAGTTCTAGAATTCAGAGTAAAATTAGAAAAAGTAATAAGTCAAAACATTCAAACTCTAAAGCTATTGAAGATGTATGAAAGTACCCTCTGAGTTTCCTTCTCCATCACTAGTTCTGTAACAGTGAAGAGTTTCCAATTGAACCTCTTTCTTTAAATGCCAGTATCTAAATTAGATAAATATGGAAATCGTATTGTTTGTAGTTGACTTATTAATCCAACACACTATATTTTTTTATATTTCTGACAATACAAGTTAAGCAGACTTTAATTTAGAGTTTTAAAAATGTACAGAATGCTGCTATTAGCCCTGAACTTCAGCTTCTGATATCACAATACAACCAACTATTATGGGTTAACATTAATTTTTACTTCTTGTTTTTCATTAGTCTCTGCCATAACCATGTCATTATGCCAGTATTTTCTGAATCACTAGTGAATGGCAAAAACAAATATAGCAGTTGTGATTTAATCAGAGACATCACTGTTGAAATAGCTAGCACAAGTAGACACATTTAGAATAGTAAATGGATAACAAAAAACACTTACAGGCTCATTAATAAGAAGGCAATTAGGTCTTCAGGGAAAATTCATTTTCTAAAAGAATGCTAAGGCAAGCTATAAAATGCAAGTAAAATTGTGTTTTGACATGAATAGTGTACACTGTCTATTACATCATAATTTTTCTCTTGAGAAAACTGACAAGAATCTCTGTTCTTAAATATGAGCACAAAAGATAATAAAAAGAACACCAGTTATATTTAATGCATTCTACCTACTAACTCTCATTCATTAAATTTGACTGTCCTATAAATGATCTCCTTATGCAAAGATCTTAAATTATACTTAGATGAAAAAGAGAATTATAAAGCAAGAGACTGTTGCTAGTAATATCAGTAGGAATAGTATTATCTACACCAACATAACATTATCCTAAGTAAAAATGATTTGGATATGGCATGTTTGGTTCCTTAAATAGTATGTTTACCTTTAAATGTTCTTATGTAAAACATTTATAACCAAAACTATTTAGCCTTTTTTATTCTCTTAAGACAATTTTTAGCCAGGCGCGGTGGCTCACGCTTGTAATCCTAGCACTCTGAGAGGCCGAGGCAGGTGGATTGCTCGAGGTCAGGAGTTTGAAACCAGCCTGAGCAAGAGCGAGACCCCGTCTCTACTATAAAATTAGAAAGAAATTAATTGGCCAACTAATATATATATATATATATATATAGAAAAAATTAGCCAGGCATGGTGGCGCATGCCTGTAGTCCCAGCTACTTGGGAGGCTGAGGCAGCAGGATTGCTTAAGCCCAGGAGTTTGAGGTTGCTGTGAGCTAGGCTGACACCATGGCACTCACTCTAGCCTGGGCAACAAAGTGAGACTCTGTCTGAAAAAAAAAAAATTAAAAAAAAAAAGACAATTTTTATTTCAAAATTGTCTGAGTATTCTCTCCAAAAACATGTATGGTGGTGTTGTTTTGATGTGTCTGGGGTGTTAATTTATAATCAAGTAAATACTGATCAGAAATATAAATCCAGAGAAATATGTTTCATATTATAATTAATCCTTTCACAATACTCTTACAATTCTACAGTAAAGTACATACATGTGGCAATCTTTTTAAGCTGAGCTTTCTTTGTCCTCAAGCAGTGCTTCTCAAAATTAAATGTTCAAGACAATCACTTAGGGATTTTATTAAAATGCAGATTCTGATTCAGTAGGTCTGGGGTGGCTCTAACAGATGATCACAGATCATCACAAGTTCCTTGGTGATGCTGACACTACTGGTCCATGAACCACAATTCGAGTAGCAAAACCCTAGCACACTTTGCAGTTGAGGAATCCAATGACCATGAAGCAATCAGGCATCAACCTCTGCCTGGGTGCAAAGTAAGGACCCTAGAAAGGCTTCCTCTCTACCCTTGAATGACCTAAGGCAAATCACATGAAGGAGCTGTTACTAGTCTGCCACTTAAGCAGCTGCTAGGTCACCCCACCACCCAATAAGGATTAGAGGAATTTCTGTGGCTGGTCAGCTGCTGCCTTGGACAGAGTTGAGAACTAGTCTGTTAGCAGCTGGTTAAGGAACAGGCTGCACATTAGGAAGGGTTTATATAAATAGACACTAATCTGGAGGAAGATTTATTATTTTTCTCCTTAAAAGTATAGCATAGTATACTATAGTATAGACTAGAAAGTTAATTTATTATTCTACTTCAGTTTCTCCATCTTTGAAATAGAGAAAATAATGATCTATTTTTACCACTCTTTCCAAGAATATAAGCATGAAGTTTTAATCCCACCTTAGATGTCCTTACTGTCCCCACCTTCCTTCTAACCTGAAACTTTGAATAATGAAGTCCTATCATTGGCGGGCCCTCATTATTCAAGTCTCATCGTTGTACATGTGTGTATTCATACACATACGAATATATATTTGCATTTTTCAGCTTTCCCAACAAAATAAATGCAACCAATAACTCAACTAGGCACTATATGACTTGGCTTTATTTCTGAATTCTTCTTATTAAAACAATTCCTAGAATGACACCTATAGGAGGATTCGGCTAGATCTGTCCTGTTCATCACTTTTATTAACAGAGCTAGACAATCATATCAAGTGGAAACAGGGATTACTCTATTTAGGACTACTTAATTTGCTCCTAAAACAATTATAGTGACAAAATAAGCCTCTGTAATTTTTATGGATTATCAACACACAAAGGAGAATGCCAAAAAATTCAACCAGACTTAAGTAGGAAAATGGCAGTGTTCCATAACAGGATCAATGCGAACAATCCTTATATCCCTGGCCCAATGTTTTCCCTGAACCTCAACAGTATGAAAAACCTCAGAAAAACTAAGTTTTAAAATTACATAACTTCAGTTTTTATTATGTAAATATTAACTACTAATCAAAAGAATTCCCTCAATACAAAAGGGAAAATAATCATACTTCTCACAATGGGATCTTAACGAAACTTACAAAACCTTCTATATAGAATTATGTTTAAGAATATTTTCATAAAACACATTTGCATTAAGATGGAGTTTGAAGTTTGTAAACCATCTACCTCAGAGTTCACATTGACATCAAGCGTTCAAATATTATATTTTTTAAAAGTTTTGCAAAGCATAGTTGTAACTTATCTCAAAATAACAGGCAAAGCGGTACTCAAATTTTCTATCCCCATTTACAAAAAAGAACTTAAAGACTCATTCAGAGACAGATAAGCACAACAAATAAATATCGTGTGACATTAAAAGATTATTTCATGCATACGCAAGTTTGCTTTTTGCTTCAATTGAAATAAAAATTAGCCCGATTGATGTTTTACTCACTTACTTTGTTATGAAATACCATTTTAAGACATATCATGAATTGATATGTCTTGTACTATTTTTCAGTAGTCTGACAAACAGCATGAGTTTTGATTTAAAAAAAAAAAAGTCATGTTCAAAAGCAATTACAACCTTTTTAGGCAAAGAGAAACATCATTTGATAAAGGAACAGAGACCAGATACACATGATCAAAGGGTGAAGTCTGAGAGGAATACACAAAGAGAAATTTTTATATTGACAGAATAAGAAATGAATGTGTTTGGGCGAAGGCAAATTCCAATAAACAAGTCAAAAATAGGACTTTTTTTTCCCCTCTTCTGAAAATTAAAAGATCAAACAGGCATACACACAAACACACAAACACACAGAATCCCTGTGTTCTTTGTTTTGTCTTTAAGAACAATCTGTAAACTCTCTTGATGTTTCCTGCTCTCAATCTTCCAGCATCTCTCTTCCTGCCCTCCATGAGGAGCCAGGAGGGGAAATGGGAGCAGCTCAGATCCATATTTAGCATGATTTACATTGTCCATAATACCACCATGACTAGACCTAGTCCACTGCACTTCAAAAATATTTAGTAGGCAACACAACAACAAACTTTTTCTATATGAAATCACAGCCATAAAAACATGTAACAAATCATCACTGCTAGAAATATGAGATTAGTGGGAAAATTGGCATTAGCTTTGGACAGTGGATGAGTCACATTTCCGATTTTTAAGGACACGTCCAGCACCAAAAGATATTTGGTGAAAGCAAAAAGGCTGGGATTTTGTGTATGGGGGGGGGGCTTTGTTGTTGCTAGAGAGCAGTGGGATTGTGGGAGAGGGGCAAAATGGTTGATTTATTTTTCAAATTCACATTTATGAATACAAAGAGAAGAGCTGTCAGCAGTACATGCCAATGTCCAAATAGCAGCCAGACTTGCCTCTTCCCGTCTGTGTAGGCCAGATACAAGACAACATCTCACAATCTAGGAAAATCAACAGAGTGTGATATAAGGAGACCAGTGAGAGAAAAACCAGTCCTGGAAATGTCCAGTTACGTATCATTTACTAGTGATCAGAATTTGTAGTTTGAATGAGTGGAGGAACCAAGGGATACTGGCCAATCAAAACCAGAAAACTAAAAGGTAAACCTTAAAACAAGCTGGCTTCAATGTATCTTCCTAGTAAGTAATAAGTATAAAATAAATTAATTTCACATACAGAAACAAGAAGGAGTCAGGAGGAAAGTGGTAAGGCTTAGAAGAGTTCCAAGGTCCTAAAGGATCAAGTACATGTGTGTTAACAAAGCGGCATGCCAGGAACTATATCCAAAGCAGGATCTTGAGCTGATTTTCCAGGCTCACATCATACAAGAGAGACAACAGTCCCTCTCTAGGTCACTGATAAGACTGCATCTGAAAAGCTGCATATTATTCTCTACACTGAGATGGAAAAGCTGAACCAACAGTTGAACAAACAGCTAAAGAAATTAACTAAAAACATTTTTTCTATAGTTACAATACTAGCTAGGAATGTTAATACTGACTCTTCCACAGATTTATCTCAAGTGAGGATTTACAAGAGGTAAGTAAAAAAAAAAAAAATTTTTTTAAGTATAATTTCTCTCATTATGCTGATAAAATTATAAAATTATGTTCTCACCAATCTAGGCTGTTTAATAATTAAAATGAATGTCTCCAGGTTAAAACACACACACTCACGCATATATGCATGCTGAACAGCATGTACTCACTAGGAAGAGAATTCTGGAGTAGTGGAGGAAGGAAAGAGCTGAAACTAAGCCACTCCAACTACTTTAATGTATGATGATTACACTCCAAACAGCTGCGTAGTGCTCTGCAATTTACACTGTGTAGTTCACATAAATGACTTCACTTGGTCCTCATAAAAACCATGTGGCAAGATCAAGATGGCTATTATTAGCCCCATTTTACAGATGAGAAAGTTGAGATTCCAAGTCACCTCATCTGTGTCCGGTTTTGTCAGTGATCTGAGTCCTACAGAAAACTTTCTTATACTGTGATATCAAGAAATGATAGCTACACAACCCAGGAAATAAACTCTAATACTTCTTTGAGCTTTTATGCCTCTGTCTCCCTAGATACAATACAGCTGTCATTTTAAGGGAGAGATTAAACTGGAAAAGTATAAATACAAACTGAGATTTATAGGAAGTTCTGGTTTTAAAGAGGCTCACCGGACAGTAGTTTTATACTTTAAAAGCTAAGAAAAAAGTCACAATAATGAAAACTCTTAAATTTGTGGTTTAAACAAAGCATACTGAATATGTTTATGACATATTAAAAGCTCAACAATCCTCAGCCTTTCAATTTTTTTTTCTGAAGCTTACTACATTAGGAACCACATAAAAACATCAGAAAGTTAACTGGCCTTAATGGGCATGATTAAAGTAATATATTGTTTTAGACTTTTAAAGGATATTTAAATTTCTAAAAAGAAATAGAGGTTCATAATTTAAAGTAAAACATAAGAAACAACAGCAAGAAAGAATACACCTCCAATCTCTAATGTATCTCCACTCTCTGTCTTGGCAACAAATCTGACTGCCATAGAATTTGACGACAGTAGAATATCAAATGATTTATGATAGCCAGAGAAAGGAAATATTTACAAAACAAACTTTTAATTTATGGAGAAAGGCAGATCCACAATCTGACTTTAAATTCTGGGAATAAAAGACATTCATTTCTGGGCACATATATAAATCATAAAGGGCAAAATCTTGAGATACTATCCTGTGAGAATTACACTTAATGGGAATGCGTATTCTATTAATTAAATATAATGTCAAATGTTATGTTTTGTCATTAAAGAAAAGCCAGGCATATTTAGTTAAATTACTTAGAACTGGATATCTAAACATAATCGTTCATTTGAGATATCTATCATCAGAAAAGCTCATCTGCACATACTGCGGGAGCAAATGTAATATTTACCTATTCATTAAGGGGTAAATAACATTTAAAAGGAGAAAAAGAAAAGTTTCTTTACTGCCGAAAATATATCCATCAGCTGTTGAGACATTAACAGTTGCAACTCTGGAATACGTGTGAGTTTAATCATGCAACTGGTAGAGTTCAAACTTTCAATTAACAAACTACATGCCTTTTCAAGCGTAGGCTCTCCGTGCAGTGACAAACACTGTGCAGAAATCAATACTCACTCCAACTTGCCTGCATATAATGAGTTACATCAAGCACGGTTTCAATACTAACGGGCATTATATGTCAGAGATGCATGCAGTAATGCTTACTCCAGAGAGAATTAAATTAAACCATCAGATCATTCATTGCATAGAGCAGTTCCCCTCTGCATACATCACCTATGTGCATGGCTTTTCCTGTGCACCTGCCATTTCATAATCTCTTCCTGGGAATAGGACACACGCTGCCACCTGAATCTATTAACTCCTTGTATAGAGTTCTAAAGGGGGAGGGGTGGGGGAGTGCCAGGGAGAAGAGGAAGGAAAATAAAAGATTTCTCCCGAAAAACAACAATTTGAGTTTATTTCCAGGAAGCAGGGCAGCCACGACAAAGAGAGTAACTGTCAAGTACAAAGTAAGTTCTTTCTCTGCGTCCTGCGGCCTCAGCCAGGCGCGCGGCTGTCGCTTTTCCCGTCTTCTCCATCAGCCTTCGGCCACCTCTGCGTCTCCATCTGCACCGAGCAAGGCAGCAGATGCGCTCGCCAGCCAAGCTGAGCTGGGTGGGTTGGCCAGAAAAGTTGTCAGGGCTGGCGGGAGGTAGACGAGCGCCCGGGAGCCCGCTCCCCAGTGTCCACCTGGTGAAACTTCAGAGTCCCCAGAGGAGAGAACGAAAGAAGCAACCAACCTACAAGAAGGGGAACAAAACTGGAAAGGAACAGAGGACCGGACTGGCAGAGCCGGGGTTCACGGACTTCTCGGAGTGCCTGAACCCAAAGGGCTGATGCGAGACCGCACCGCATCCCTCCTTTGGGGCTCTCCTGGCGGAAGGCAGTCATTTACAGTCCCCACCAGAGCCCCAGGCCGGCTCCGGGAGGTGCCGGGCCAGCTTCGCTGTGGCTTTGCCCGCGGCGCGGGCTCCCACGCGCGGGCCAGGCTTCCCCGGCGCCCAGGACGGCTCGGCGAGGATCCGCAGAATCACATTTCAAAACATCTTGCGAGCCGCCCCCCCAACACACACACGGAACGTACTCCGGACACCGTCCTAGCCCACAGGACAAGTCCAGAAGCAACCCAACGCTGGGGGAGGAGAAAGGCGACTCGGGGAGGGACGGGGAAGTAGTTAGACAATAGTCAGGGTAGGTTATTCCCGGGACAAAAAGCACCTGGCAAAGCGCGCCGAGGTCAGTCCCTTCGAATCTGCACGTTTCTGACAATGGCTCCCGGGGGATTTTTTTAAACACTAGTGGCAGCAACAAGCCCGCACCACAAGCAACAGAGTATGGGAGCAGCCGTCCCCGGAGTCGTAACTACTTTTTCCTTCTCTCTTCCCCACTAGCCCCGGGCAGGCTGCACTAGCCGCCGAAGCCACCAGTTCCCCAAGAAAAGCAATGTCCCTACACACTCCAGCGCAGTCGTGCCAGCCTGCGCCCCGAGCGAGCTTCGGGGAGGAACAATGGGTCGCGCAGATCAAAGTTACCTGCGCCAAGTGGCGCCCAGCCCGGTGCCCCGCGACCCACCTGGCACGAACTCCGGGCACAGCTCTCCCTCTACCCCGCGCCCCGGACCCTCGGGCCGCGAGAGCTTCCCCCAGATCCTGTCCCGGCCCTGGCGAGGAGCCGGCTCCACGCCTCTCGAGCCGCGGGCTCCCGCATTCGTCTGGGCTCCGGACGCCCCCGGCCACTCACCTGCGGAGAACTGGCCTTGGGCCGACCCCAGGAGAGGCCAAGGGGAGAGGAGCAAGAGCGCCACAAAAGCGGGCAGCGCCGCCGCCGCCGTATCCATGCCGAGTTTGGGAGAAGTTTCAAGCAGCTTTGCAAAGAGCTGCCGGGGCGATCGCCGCGAAATCCACGACGGAGGAGCGGGCCGGGCCTCCCGGGCGAGGGCGGGGAGTCGACAGCCGCCCGCCTGCACTTTTGCCTTCTCCGCGGTGGCCGAACTACCTCGGGGGCGAGAGCGTCGCCCGCGTCGCCGGCCGGCCGCGGCGGCAGCTCTCCATGCTCGGCGGAGGCTGCTCCTGTTAGTCAAGAGTTACTTTGCGCGGGGAGGGCCGGGGGCGGAGCCGGGGGCTGACGTCGCCCCGCGGGCTCCGGGCGCTTCGGAGGAATGCGGGCTCGGGCGCGCCGCCGCCGCCGCCGCCGCCG